>CM060943.1:871448962-871638962 GCA_030765085.1 Allium cepa | reverse complement strand
TTCGAGTCCTCTTCAAGGCATAATATTGAGAATGCTCATTGAATGAGCAATTCAATAACAGATTTCGGATCTAATCAATATTGATATACCGAGTATCTTATCTGTTGATACGAAGTATTCCGGCGATCCCCACGATCCGAGTCCGAGCTGTTGGAAATGGAACAGGTTCGGCAGCAGATCACGAAATCTTGGTGATCTTCTCTATCTAATGAATGAGGAGTCCGTTTGGAAATCGTCCGCCCCGCGCCACCCCCCGAGTATATGATTCAATAGGAATCACACAGGGGTAGATTGATAGAAACCTCTAGTAAAATACCCACCAGTACCCGTAACCCAGCGGATAAAGTACATTACATAGTACATTTTAGGGATTGGCGACTTACCCATTTAGTGACTTTGGCACTGGACGTTCCCAAAATGGGTACTATCGGGTCGGGTGAATTATAGAATAGACAGACGCCTGTTGGCATTCCAGCTTTCCTTCACATTCAATTTTGTTCAACACTTTTAATTCCAATTGGATCATATTAAATTGACTTCATTCAATTTATTCAACTTCCAAAAACATTAGCTTTTAATGAATTTACACTTACATCCATTATTTCATATCAATTATTTACATTTAATTGATTACCATTTAATCCATTAGTTCAATTCAATTGCTAATTCCTTTAACAATATAATGTTGAATTTCATTTATATAACTCAAGTTCAAATTCTTAGTGACTTCATTTCATTAATTCACTTATTAATTTACTTCGATACCAAAATTAACTTCATTCAACTTCACTTAAGTTATATTTCATTTCAAGCATCTTATCAAATCCAAATCAATTTATTTAACTTTCCTTTTGTTACATTTCAAATCACATATCTTTGATGACAACTAAAATTTATTTCAACTTGGATTTTATTGATTTACTTATACTTCCTTTAATTTAACTTCATCCTTTAAGTTAAATTTATTCTATCAAAATTCAATCTGTATAAGTTATCAACTCATTTATCATTCCCATAAATATCTTAAATAGGATTCCAGAGTCCTTTCAAATCTTTCAAAACCATTTTTGAAATCAATTCAATTATCTTTTGAATTTCAAAACCCAAACTCAAAATTTTCCAAACAACTTTTATTTAAAACAATTTGGCAGCAATTTCTCTTTTAGAAACCCGAAAATGAATTCTAATGATGTGGCCATCATCATCAGGATTATTTTCCAGCGACCGAAAAGAGTTTAGAGCTTTAATTTCTCCAAAACAATTTTCCAAATTATCAAATCCTATCTAAACACTTCTCTGGAATTTTATTTTCAGATTGTAAATCACATTTAAAAACCCTTTTACTTATATAATTTCACTTCTTATATATAAGATTATTTCACAAGTATAAATCATTTTAATTATAACTCCATACTTATAATTCAATTGCTTATACAATTAATCTTTTACAACTGCGGTTTTATTTAACTTATTTAACAATCAACAATCAATTTATATACACTTTAATAATTCCGAAAAATTATTCCTTTATATACAAAATATAATCAAGGTAAAATTATTTCATTTACCTAATTTAAAACGATACTATGTCGACATGCCTCGTTTAAGTGTTTAGAAATCCATATCGACAATATGGCGTCTCACACACCGATCAGAATCCACAAACAGCTCAACGGATAAGCAAACACAATATAAAACAATTTTTTTTTATATTCACTAACAAATACGCGCTCATAACTATTATTACACTCAAACTCATTCTAGAGTACTGCTGACTCTATCTCTAATGAGTTTTACCCAACAGAGCCATGGTTGTCGCTTAACCATAAGCTCTGATACGAAATGTAACGTTTGCGTTTTTTCGTCCACGAACGCCGACATCAATACGTCCACTGTATCAACTGTCGAGCAATCGAAAGCCGAAAAACCGTACCGTTATGATTTAAGAAGAAGAAAAGATAGAAGAAGAGAGAAAAAGATAGAACAGAACAGAAACAACAGAACAATATCAGAATCTCACAATCGCAGCGGAACAATATATAATAGATAAATGAATAATCTTTAAACAAAGAACTATAACAGTTATTACATCACATTACATTTCATTACATCATCAGAGTGTACAACAACAACAACATCGACAGCGGAAAAGAAATACTATATACTAGTAATACGCCATGCCATTCAGCTTGCCTCCTGCAACTCCTGAATTCCAGAATATCCTGATAAACCTAACTCTTGACTGCCCGTGTGGAAATTGGTGGGCACCCAGAGTTTAGGAAGGAAAACAATAAACTCCGAGTCGGTCATGTGACTGCTGTGAGAACTCAAAACAGTTTATCTTTAAAACAAAATAGAGGGATATTTTTAAAGTCAATTTGCAATGCTTTTGAAAAATGAGACTACCATAAGGCCTCCCGCACACACACACAATGCAAACGCAGAATCGGAGGAGATTTCTCCTTATGATAGTCAAAGATGCTTGATACGCATTAAAAAGAAACATTTGATATTATTACTAGTGCACAGTGAAGGGAAAATCATTTCGAAAGTAAAGATATAAATCTTAGCCAACATACGACCATTATCGCATGCCTACTATAGCTACCATGTTCAATAGCAGGTTACCGCCACATTCCATGGCAGTTTCTACAACTAAAACCGTACAAGTCTCGTATTGCTTCTTTGGATTTCCAACAAATGGTCAGGCCAAGGAACTTCCCATTGCTACGTGGAAACGCCTCTGGAATGACGTCCCGAGAACCTAACCGGATCTCTGCCAACACAAGGCCGGGTTATCTTTCAAACTAGGTAACTACTGACACGAATATGTCATCCCCCGATCATAACCGATCTATATGAGGATCCTCGATTTCCAACAACCACAAAATTTGCAGCAACAACATAGGTTAAATATCTGGGCTCCATACCATGATACCACCTCTATCCAGAAGGAACGACATACACTAAAGGGGTGCTACCCCCTAATAACCTTGCTGCATCCTTCCTGTTTTGACCATTTCCGGGGTGTGAGGTCCGACGAAGTCTCGTCCACAAAGCCACGCTTTATAAAAAAGTTGTGCTTTGGGTCAACGAATGATCAAAGAAATGATCACAAAGATAAATGATCAAACAAATGATCATATCACAAATGATCAAACAATGATCATTTCACAGCAACACTCAGCATGCCACATTACCAAATTGGGAGTATATCAATAATAACCTTCAACTACATAACCTTTGAGCTCGTATGTCTCAGAGAAGGGTGTTAAGCTAAGAGAATAAATTCTTCGTCACCAACAGAAATATATTTGAAAGAAATCAGCTTTATATCTCAACTTGTAATGTCAGACATACAATCCATACAAGTCTGTTCCGGGCTCGAACAGAACCGAAGGCACTTCCAAAGAAGTCCTTGCAATCCGGATATTCACTAATCACGACCGGACTTCCCGTCACTAAGGGTGATAAAACGTCTATATCGGAGATCAGCGGATGTAGAGTAACTCGACGGTAATCCTTCCGTTTTCACAAATATCCGGTCTTCAACACCGGTCATCAAATCCAATCCATAACGACGTATCACATACTCGGAATGGGTTATACGACCCCAAGGTCCTTTCTCGGCTAACCCGAATAGTGAGCGCTAATTCAAAAATAAGTGTGGCATTCAAATTCAAGCAAATCACAACAAATACCTATTTAAAGGTAAATATTGATAGTCGGATTATTTAACTATCAATAGGCGTGTTCAACATCACCAAATCCAAATAATTTTCCAAATTATTTACTTTCCAAAATATCTTTACAAGATATATATTTTTCACACTTCCACATTTGAAAACAAATTTTCAAATCACTTTTCACCTTTACCACTTTTGAAAACAAATTTCAATCATTTTCCTTATGCGAAATACTTTCATTTCAACATGGTTCATTTAAACCAATTAAATAAATCCTTACCGATTTACTTTATATTTACGTTCCAAATCCGTAAATTAATTCCCACACTTCAAAAATAAATCAACGTTTATTTTTAAGCAAATTTCCCTTTCTTTTATAAATTCCATAGTGAATTTACATTCTAAAATATTTATGAATATATGATTCCCAAATCGATTTCTAATATTCCTTTTCAATTTGTCTTCAAAAAGATAAATTCTCAAAACGTTTCATCTCACATTGAAAAAACATTTCCATACTTATTTAATAATAAATAATTCACAGACCCATTTATTTTCAACACTTGGAAAATATCCAATATACTTAAATCGAAATTAAGTATATATTTCATTCTTTAAGAAATCATTTCTTAACACATAAATTTGAGTCAAAACGAATGTTACGTAAAACATCGTTACGACGACCCAAAATCACTAGTATAGGGATTCAAAGTTTAAATAGATATATAAATCCCAATACTATATAAAACATTTCCTTTCGGAAATCATTTACTATAACAACAGCGTTATAGGCCACCATTTCCTTCTTTCTCGAAAACGTCTATTTCAACAATAATGTTGAAATCTATGGTTTCGATTCATAATACATTTTAAAACTTCTTTAAAATAATTAAATTCATTTTATAATATTCATTTTGCTAAACATGACCATTTTATTCAAAAATGTATTCACTGTCCAAAATCGTGAATATATTTCCTTTAATAAACTTCAATATTCAATTTATCAAATTCAATTGATTTCGAATTTATAAACAATGTTTACAAATTCCTTTTCTATTTATAAGCTTCGATTTATAAATCTCATTATTAACAAATTCCATTTATATCTCATTTAAATGCCAAAATCCGATTTATAAGATAATTACTTATAAATCTTCTATTTCACAATATTTATTCATTTTATAACTTCACAATTTATAAATCTATAAATTCCGTTCACTTATGAAATCCATTTTTATTTCATTTTTAACACTTATAAAAACTCGTTTTAATATTCCAATATTTTTAATTTATAAAATATCAATTTTATAAGTCTTTTATACACATCGTTTTTAATAATTCAAAAAAATCCTAATTTAAACCAATTTATAAATTAATTAACTATTTATTTCCAAAAATCTCATTTCGGTTATATTTCTCAAAAATCTTAATTTTTATAACATAAAAATTTATAACGTTTTAATTATTTAAAATGAATCAATTCAAAATCTAATAAAACGTATACTTTCAAAAATTACTTTAAAAATTCTTTTAAAATCAAAATCGTTATTTTTAAACTTCAAAAATGGATCCGATGATGCAACAGCACCAAATAGTCAATCACGACATCCAAATATCATATATCGATATGATAATCAACAAATATCACAATATCTGTAAAAAAATCAATACAGTTGAGGAATCCAGTTGGATCCCTCCAACCTGTTTCCCTGCATCCACAAACATTAGCACAATACCAATTCCGTTCCAGTACGGAATTATCGCGGTATATGGGATTTATAAAAATATTATCCGCTTAATAGATGGCGCAATAGGGTCTCATCCGCTGTATAACGCGGGAAATCAACTCCAAGTACATAAATAATACCAATTTCACTGTACTGTGAAATATTCGCGGTATATGTTTTTAATAAATAACATCCGCTTACTAACGGCGCATAATGTCTATTTTAACAATCAATAGACAACAATCATCATTTAGACATACAATCAAGCAATTTTAAATATAACTATTTAAAATATAAATCGAAACTATTCGATTGAGTGAGAAGTTCTCACCTTGATTTCAATTTCGTTTTAGCGATTTATTTTGAATAGACGTTTAATTTTACCCGAAATTTTCGCTAGCTCCAAACGACTCCAATCCAATTCCATAGCGTAGTGCTCGTCGATACGGTTCCAACGCAACTGGTTTCGCGCGTTTTCGACCTCGTATGAAAAAGTTATGAATTTTTAAAGTTACACGAATTTATAATATAAACTTTACTACTTATTTTTATATTTTTAAACCTATTTATCTAGGACCGTAGGATCCCATCTCCCTGCATCCAAGCCGTCCCTCCTTCATCTTCCACGCGCACGTACATCCCCAGGCCATCACGTAACAAGAAACCGTTGCAAGCAACTAGGGTTTGATTGTACAACCTCCACGACGAACATGAACACGATCAACTACCTCCATACGAACCACCATTCGAAGCTCCGCCTTCAGCTGCAATAACAAGGAGCTCGGTCCCCTATTGGGCACGCAAAACGAGGCCGACCTGATGGTGAACTCGGGCACGTAGCCCCCTCCTCGTCGCTCCAATTCCGATCATCACCGTATAGATTCGAAGCTCTCTTCACGCTCTTCGACTTTGTAGTTGAACACTTTCTTTAATTGCTTACGGATTTGGAGAGATTGAGGAGGAAAGAAGGTGAATTTCTGGCCATTAATTTCAGAAAGTGGCGGCTGAAGGGTAAAACCCTAGGGCTTTGAGTTTGTTGCAAAGTGAAGATAATGAGGTGCTTATATAGAAAATTCCAACGACACTATTCATCCCGGATTTTCCAAACTCCAAACGAAGCGTGCCGGTCGGCGTTCCTAAGGTTTACCCCGCGTTCCGAACACAATGGAACGTGTTTCGGGAGCTAATTCGGTCATCTGTGTGAGTTATGGCAATAAACGTTCAATTTAAAATTAAACCGATTAAACGATTTTCTAGGCGTTTTAGCTTGCACCGGATAAACGGTAAATCCGATTGACTTGAAATTTGAAATCATACAATAATATCACATTACGGATCCGATGAAACTGATTTCGTCGAAATCCGACACTGTTTGAAAAATGGCTATTTTAACTCGCCAATTAAATAGTAAAACAATTTCGATGCGTTTCGAGCTGCCACGATTAAACGACAACTCCAATTGCTACGAAAATTGAAATCCGATAATATTAAATTATTATGGATCCAATGGAACTAGTTTCATCCAATTCTGGAACTAGTCGATTTAAATGTTAAAATATTCAATTTTCACAAAATAACGCTTAATTCAATTTTAAAAGTTCTAAAGTATCGTTCTAACTCCAATATGATAAAATAAAATTTTACAAATCATTTTCAATCATATTTAACTCGATTTCCAATTATTTCAGAATTTTCAACTATTAAATAATCGATTTATTATTCGAAAAATAAATTATTCGAATTATAAATTTCACTTATTGATAGTTAAAATTAATTAAATATTTAAATTTAAATTATCAAAAATCCTGGGTGGTTACAAACTTCCCCCCTTAAAAGAATTTCGTCCTCGAAATTACCAAGTAAGAAAAAGTCACAGAATTCATTAACTTTTCAAAATCCATAGTTAAACTTCTTACAATAACTTACTAAGTTTTCAAATCATACTTAGTATTTTTTTCAAAACCAACTATATCGTTTAACTTCCAATTCCAAAATCAAAGTTATAGCTTTTCACAAAATTTCCCAAAATTTTCAAATTTTTTCTAACGCCTTAAATTTTCGAAAAAAATCGCTATAGTCTCCTTTGCGCGGCTCGATCCGAAAAAAAATACAGTATATATATCACAAATATACATCTCATCAAGTGATGAGGCATCTCGAAGGGAAAAAAGTGTAAAAGTATGGTATGTAATCCGAGATATGTACCTTATATATTTTTAGCGAGCATATACAGCTAATATAGCGCGAAAGCGAGCTCCAAATGCGAAGCAAACGCGATCCGCACCTACTAAACACTCAACAACAACATAAGAACATGCATATATGAAAATAGTATCAATATACAACATACAGCAACACAACAACTACATGTGCCAACAAAGCAAATGCAACAAAACAACAAATGCAAACATCAACTATCTATCATCCATAACCAAATCAATATTCATCATATTCTCATTAATATTCAATGAATTGGTTTTCAATTTAAATCACATTTGATTCATTTACATTGGATTTTACTAACATTCATTCATATTCAATTTTAATTCGTTTGCATTCACTAATTTACATTCATATTAGTTCACTTCCAAATCAAATTCAATTCTATTCAAATTTATTTACTTCTCTTTCAATTTGAATTCAATTATATAGCTTCCAATTTCGCTAATTTAATATCATTAACACTTAATGAATTATATACAATTAATCAACAATCAAATAACAACCAATGTTTATTCAATACACCAAATTTATTCACTTTACATTCAATTTGGTTCAACACTTTTAATTCCAATTGGATCATATTAAATTGACTTCCATTCAATTTATTCAACTTCCAATAACATTAGCTTTTAATGAATTTACACTTACATCCATTATTTCATATCAATTATTTACATTTAGTTGATTAACATTTAATCCATTAGTTCAATTCAATTGTTAATTCCTTTAACAATATAATGTTGAATTTTATTTATATAACTTAAGTTCAAATTCTTAATGACTTCATTTCATTAATTCACTTATTAATTTGCTTCGATACCAAAATTAACTTTATTCAACTTCACTTAAGTTATATTTCATTTCAAGCATCTTATCAAATCCAAATCAATTTATTTAACTTTCCTTTTGTTAAATTTCAAATCACATATCTTTGATGACAACTAAAATTTATTTCAACTTGGATTTTATTGATTTACTTATACTTCCTTTAATTTAACTTCATCCTTTAAGTTAAATTTATTCTATCAAAATTCAATCTGTATAAGTTATCAACTCATTTATCATTCCCATAAATATCTTAAATAGGATTCCAGAGTCCTTTCAAATCTTTCAAAACCATTTTTGAAATCAATTCAATTATCTTTTAAATTTCAAAACCCAAACTCAAAATTTTCCAAACAACTTTTATTTAAAACAATTTGGCAGCAATTTCTCTTTTGGAAACCCGAAAATGAATTCTAATGATGTGGCCATCATCATTAGGATTATTTTCCAGCGACCGAAAAGAGTTTAGAGCTTTAATTTCTCCAAAACAATTTTTCAAATTATCAAATCCTTTCTAAACACTTCTCTGGAATTTTATTTTCAGATCATAAATCACATTTACAAACCCTTTTACTTATATAATTTCACTTCCTATATATAAGATTATTTCATAAGTGTAAATCATTTTAATTATAACTCCATACTTATAATTCAATTGCTTATACAATTATTCTTTTACAACTGTGGTTTTATTTAACTTATTCAACAATCAACAATCTATTCATATACACTTTAATAATTCCGAAAAATTATTCCTTTATATACAAAATATAATCAAGGTAAAATTATTTCATTTACCTAATTTAAAGCGATACTATGTCGACATGCCTCGTTTAAGTGTTCAGAAATCCCTATCGATAATATGGTGTCCCAAGCTGACTTTTGCAAAGGAGTCTGGAACACCTTTAACCATATTTTTAACTACAAAAATTTGTGCTAAAATTATTCATTCTTTGGCTGCACAGCAGGTAATCCAACTACAGCACACCTCAATCTAATTTACACCCACGACAATTTACCATCCTTTGGAATTTAAGAACAAACTATCATTGAAGCAAGAAGAATGGCCTGGCAATATATTACCAATGAAACAAAAAAGTTTTCTAGTCATCAGTAATATCTGTGTCACATCCTCAATATATAATATACAAATCAAGAGCTGACTAAGTATTGCATAATTAAATGTTTGCATGATAAGTTTATTATAATATAACAATGGACTACGCATGATCGGTATTTTAATAGTTTGTCATAACGGTGTACATGCATGATAATTTATACTCTGCAAGTTTCTACCCTTAGTGCTGTGAATAGATATAAACCACCATAAATGATCTGTATTCTATGTTAACAACATGTGCTATCAAATTATTGATCCACTTCTCAATATTGAGGGTGCGACTTGCTTCGCAGTCTGCACACATGTAAGACATATTTAACTTCGGGCGATGCTTTTATTCAAATATTGATCTACGAGGAAAAATGAATTATGAGAAGCCGTCTACAAGGACATGAATTATAATCTCCTTCTCATGTTTATTCACAAAAACATGTGCATGTTACAACTAACAGTCCATTTCCCCAACTAGGACATAACAATGTCATATGACCAGCAAAACAAATAGATTTAAACATCACAATAACTATTGGACATTGAGAAAATAAACATACTTAGTTATTAGGGATAAAATAATTACGGAAAATTGCTAATTTAATTGTAAGATTCCGTGTGCGAAGCACGGGTTCACACTAGTTAATTAAATAAAACATATTTGTAGTTAATGATTATTGATTTATCAATGATGTTTGAATAGTATTTTGAGATTTAAAACTAATAAAATTTATAAATAATGGATTTAAGGTTTTCAATAACTCCTTTTTAAATATAATTAATGATCTAAATAATTATTTTAAAGTAATTTACATATATTTATAAAGATGATGTTTAAATTTTTTTTAAATGGTATCCATAAATGAAGCAAGAAATTTTACAAATGAATATTTTTGTAAAGTATTTAAGTACTAAAGATGATTGGTTTGCAAATGAAGTTTTCATATGAATATTTCAATTAAAATTTACATCAGTTTCTTTGGCTGTATAATTTAAAGATATTGTATAAATGGACAATACAGAATAATATGTTTTATAATTTTATAAAAAAATAAATACTTTGGGAAATTTATTTATAGTAATATGCTTGAAAAATAAATTGGAATCGCTAATTTTGAAAGTATGGTTTTAAATATTTCTCTGATTCGAAGCACTAATAGTATATTTAAAGGTTTATTTACCATTTGAATCTTGCGTTAAACCAGAATAAATGTTTTTCCATGATTTGAATATTCATTTCAAAACAAATGTTTAAAATTAATTATGAAGATATGAAATATTATACTTTGATTTGGACATTAAATGTGCGATTTGAGTATACTATTAGTTTCAGTTTAATAATTTTGAGTTTATACTTGTTTTAAAATAACGAGTCTAATAAATTATCGGATTTAAGGAACTTGAATTTTTAAACTTATTATAATGTTTTGATATAAATTTCTAACACTGTTTTAATTTTTTTGGAAACTCCTTGCATAATGCTACGAGGGTGTTTTAAATATATCTCATATCTTGACTAACTGAATGAGGTAAATGTTTTAATTGAATTTTTTTTATATATTGATATATTTCTTGTCTCTTCAAGGGCGAATACCCAAAACTTAAATTTTTATTCTATGACCGAATTAAGTTAGAAACTTAAGTAAGGCAGTAGAAGCTTAAGTAATATTTTAATAAATGATTCATTAATAACTTAAATCTTTAATGGAAAACAAATTATATAAGTGATTGATTTCTAAATAAATGAATGAATGAGAAGTAAACGATAAACAAAAAAACCAATCGAATAAACTTAAATAATATTTAAAATCCTATGTGTTTGGTTTAGGGGATGTCTAGGGAATGATACGTTAAATTGTTTATGGTTGCATGAATAATCTATTACATAATTACCAAAGGCTGTTGAACGTATGGTACACTTGGTTGTATATTTAGCACTCTTGGACGATAAAAAGTGTCTGAAACTGAACAAACAATGAGTTTGGTTGCTATAGATGTTTGATAGTTTCCTTTGTTGCATATAATGGTAGAACTTCTTTTATTTGCATATGATTATTATATAAGTTGTATATTACTTGCACTATTAATTGAAACAACTAGTATATAATCTTTTACATAATTTTAACTCTTTTGGATTATATAAGATGAAAGCAATAGCTACTGCTTTTGGTTTCATAAATTAGGTTATTTGCCCGATAAATAGGTACGTTTTCGGATTACGGTTTTGCAACTATGTTTTAACTGTTTTTCCTAAGGTTTGGGTGTTTTAATTTTGAAATAAGCTGTATATGTAATGAAATTATTATTTTTGGGGACCTATCAGAGGAGACTCTACCGAAATTTTTCGTAAATTTAGGACTTGGAAATTTTTTCATAAAAGTGAAAATATTTTCAAACTTTTATTAAACTTGAATATGAAAGATTTAATTGTTTATAAGTTGATGTATTTTATCTAAAATATTTAACTAGTTTAAAGTGTTTATAAATTGATTATTCTAAAAAAGAAAAATATATTAGTTTGTTTACCCCTTCTTGTTTCTTTTCGAGGACGAAAAGTTTTGAGTAGGGGAGAGTGTAACGACCTGTAAATTTTGATAATAAATACTATTAAATTAAATAAGATTTTGAAATCTAATATTATGAGAAATTAAAATTTATGATTTATTATTGAGGGAATATTTAGAATATGATTTAATAATGTTTAAATGCCATTCATAACTATTTAATGTAATTTCAATCAATTGAAATAAATTTTAGGTTAATTTGGTTATAATTGTAAATAATGAAATAAATTAAGTGATGTATGTAATGGTGAGATTGTATGTAATTGATTGAAATTGGTTAATAAAAAATATGAAATCAGTGATCTGGGAAGTAGTTATAATCATTGTTTGTAAAAAATAAATTTATAAATGTGATAAAATTACTTAAAAGTAACAATCATTCATTTATCATCTCAATATTATAACAAGTTTGGAACTAATTTGGAAATAAACGAAAATATATGTAATTAAATATTGAAGTAAATATGGTAAAAGATGTTAACGGGTAAATAATGAATGTAATAAAATGAAAACTTATGTTAGTATAATTCATAGGG
Source organism: Allium cepa (assembly GCA_030765085.1). Taxonomy (NCBI): domain Eukaryota; kingdom Viridiplantae; phylum Streptophyta; class Magnoliopsida; order Asparagales; family Amaryllidaceae; genus Allium; species Allium cepa. The sequence continues at coordinate 871,626,290 of CM060943.1, read as the reverse complement.
TATTGTTGATTGAATAATAAGAATGATAACATTGGTTTGAATGTAATTGGATGAGAATCGGATGCGTAGTTAATGGAATGAATTGGATAATAAAGGAAATTGTAAGCAACGATAAAATGCCTATTTTTAAGGGAAATAAAATGTGTGATTTAAATGGTAACATACCAAGTTGATTTCAAATAATGGAACAAGGTAAAACAATTAATTGGTAAGTGATGGATGCCTTTTGTTAATGCAATGAACGTTACAACTGTTTAATAACGACAATAGTTACAAATATGTTAGTAACAATAAATTTGTAATTTGTAACCACCATTTAATTTGAAACATATATATTGAATTGATTGGCATTTACCTTTTAAATATAATAGGGGTTGCACTAATTGATATTACATCTTTTAATTAAGATAATGTCTAACGGTTCGTAACTTTTAACAACTTTAAAATGGTAGTATTTTAAATTTAAATAAAAAATTAAATTTGGAAAAAAATTGAATTTGTGACGTTGAGTGTTTTATCTGACCAAATTTAGTAGAATAAAATTTCTTGACCAAATTTAGTAGAATGAAATTTCTTTGTGAAATTTCAGATTTTGTTCAAACTTAGTCAAAGTTTGACTTTTGGTTGGAAATTTAAATTTAAATTTTAAAATTTATTCTTTTTATATGATAATAAACTAAATTCTGATCTCTTATCCTTTTTTCGTTTTATCAAAATCGAATTCCTATTGCTTTAAAAATATAAATTACTATGAAAAATTGACGTAAATTTGCAGTGTGTATTTTTTTTTGGGCTAAGTTTTATTGGGTTTGTTTGGTCTAAAGGGCTCCTTAGTAAAACAAGAGACCCTAGGAACCCTAAGAGACTTTGGACCCTACCTTTTCCCACACATTAACCTTCTGTTTCCTATCCGATTAAACAAGTACGTACAGCTTTTTTTCTTATTGGGAAACTTTCTACGTACTCTTCTTCTTCTTCCTCAAATCTAAAGAACTCCAAAACTCCAAAATCACAAATCCCCAAACTCCATCCCTCCTCTCTTCAAAACCATTCCATCCTCTCTCCCCTTGCCTCCGCCGTCCACCACCAATCCTGACCATCTCCTCTCTCCTCCTCTATTTTATAAAAATAGAGAAGAATACACAATTTGTTCGATATGCGTTGTCGTGCTTTGCATTGCTTGTGGATTATTGCTTTGGATAGAATTGATTAGCTTGTCTTGTTTGTATTTCAACTTGGATTTATCTATTTGTGTTTTCAAAAACTTTCTAACCTTGAAAGGTGAAGAATCATTCAGAACATCGATTGAAATGTTTTGAGAAATGTTTGATTTAGATAGGAATATGTGATATATGTTGTTATGTTCGCTTGAATTTGTATTATAATATTCACATGCACATGTTGTTTTATATGTGACAAATAGTATGTTCTGTTGATTTGATTAATATTCACATATGCATGTTAAATATGTCACATATGATATGTTTGAAAACGTGTTATGTTAGAATTTTTTTTATATATGCCATGTTGATACATGTCACATATGCTATATTGGAAAAAAAGTGCTAGGTTAATAGAATCGTATGCTGCACATGCTATGATAATAATATGTCACCTATGATATGTGGAAATAATGTGTTATGTTTGGAAAAAATGATATGCCATGTTATTTTATTGTAAATCACCTTACAAGTTCCTTGTGTATGTGACAGCCCGCCTTTCTTACTCCGAAAGACGAGCCGTAATGTAGAAAGAAATAGGTAGAAAAAGATAGAAAAGAAAGAACTACACAAAACACAAAATCTCAGGTCGGAATGAAATAATATATATTACATAACATATACCACATTGTCACTAATTATACAGTACATCGGAGTCATAATTATATAGGCATCATATTCAAACAGTCACAATGACATTTCCCTTCATTGCAAGTCCTAAAATACAGATACAAATACGGTGGAATATAAATAATAACCGGTTAGAGTTGAAGCCACCTGCTCCAGTTCCTCCAAAATGCATCATGAGAAACCTGGATCATTTGGCTACTCATAAAAATTTGAGTACCCAAGAGTTTAGGAAAAACAGAAAATAAACCCTGGGTCAGACATGGGTCTGGTGTGTGTAAAATGGTTAGATTGCTTTAAATTGTAAACCATTTGAAAACCAAGGGTATCTCGTAAGGCCACGCCGCACATAAACACAGATAGGTTTTTCCCTTATGATAACCAAAACACTTTTATAGAAAATCCAGTGATATTATGGTACTGACTAGGGTTTTCCAAATAAATATAATATAGCTGGAATGCTTGCATCTCACATTCCGACATATTTTAGGCACAACCAAAAATGCACGGCGCTTATTGGAAAGTGGGTTCCATACAATAACTAGACTATGGGGGTACCACCCGTTACGGTGCATCTCTTGATAATATAACACCGAGGACCTCATCGGGATCCCCTGCTACACAAGACCGGTTCTACCGTTAACCTAGATAGTGCCGAATAAGATTACCCCTTGGTTGGGATCAGCAACCGTACCGAAGCATACACGAGTTAATAGGGACGCTATATAGGGAAAACCTTACCCCAATTGGGTGTGATGTACGCGTCAATGTGCATGTATTAACATCCATATTTCATCAATTTTTATTTAAATAAATGTCATATTTGGGTATTTTAATATGTTTAAATCAAAATTTAATTATTTGCAAATCACCATATTTTCATATTTATACAGCGGCAAAATGGTCATTTTTGTGCATGTGCTAATTTGAGAATTTTTACTTGGATATTTTTTATGATTATTGTAGGAATTTGGATGTAAATGGAAGAGGGTTTCATGGAATATATGCATGCACAATAGAATACAATGAATGAGGAAGGAAATAATTATAACTCATGATCATGGAGGACCCCACCCACTTACCTAAATCTACAATTAGAAGCTAATAGACAACTAAGTAGAGGTTAAAGCTTCATGCATATTTGATGATGGATTAATTAGAGATTAATGGTTAGTTGGCGGCCACACTTCCTAAAGGGCGTTTTGGGAAGCACCCTAAAATGTGAATTAGGGTTTTATGCATGTATAAATAGCAAACTTATGCACATGTAGATAACTTCTTACTATTTCAAATCACTTAGGAAATTAGAATGCTTGTTGTAAGCTCAATGTTTCTTGAAATAAAAATGGCTTCCTAGCCTCTTTCTCTTTTCTTTTCTATACGCTTCTTTATCTTTTGTGTTCATTTTTACTTCTATGCTCTCTTCTTTCTTTGTTAGTAGATTATATTTACATTTATGCTAGTAGTGTAGCTTTATTTTTTATGCAAGTAGTTTAGTAGTTAATCTCATTTTCTTCCTTTGCTTATTTTCAATTTCTTTTGCTTTTTAATGATGAAATTTACCTGTGTTGATATAATAACACAAATGAGTAGCTAAACTCGTTCAATTTAGGGGTAATGAAGCTCTCAAATATTATGTAATTTCAACATTCTATGATTTGTGATCTCTTTTATTTGTGCTTTACGAAACTAGATTTTGATGTTAGTTTATACAAGTGGGTTTGACAGCTTCTGTTGCATTTGCAAATGAGCTATTTTTGTTCAAGATAAACACAATTTACATCATCATTTGCTAATTGATTTTTGATTTTGAAATGAAAGTAAAAACAAAATTCAATGATCTAGATTGCGAATTACAATATTAAATAGATCATACTTAAAATAGCTTTTGCTTTGGCTTCAGTTTCAGGAGAATTGATAAGTGGTTTATTTGTTGTATTATAGTTTGATGGTTTAAGTTCTCTTAATTAATGTCACAAATAAACCATACTTATTATAAATGCAACAATAATTTCACTTAATATCAAAAATTGAAATCATACATTATTTGTTTGTTAATTTACAAAAATATGAGAGTGGATTTGTCTCTAAATGGTTTTCTAACCTCGCTGTTTTTAATCTCATTTTCATTCTAGTTTTAGCTTCATTTTGTTTGTAGTTAACAATTTTATCACATTTTGGTCTAATTTCACTGATTTAGAATAATTTAAAATCTTAAAATTTACCAACGAATCGACCCGTACTCGCCACGTACTAAAATTATACGTCATGCGCTTGCGATTAATTTTAATTTAAACTCGTTCGACGGTTCTCCAAATCGATAGAATTTTCGTTGACGGACAAGATTTTGAAGCGGTTGCCGGGGAATTTGTTTTGATTTTATTTTCTATCCTCGAATTATTTTCATTTGATTTTCATTGTGTGTTGTGTCTGTGTGATTTTAATTTTGTGCGTCTCTTATCTTCAATTTGCATTTATGAAAAAAAATTACAGTTTCATTGAAAAAAAACAATTCATTTTCCTATATACATTTCCATTTTTCAAATACAATTGACAAATCCATTACAAACACACTTTTCATCCCCTAAACCAGCTCTGCACACATACATCTCCAGCCATACACAACTTCAAACTATTAACCTTTCTTCGTATACTCCTGCATCCCCTTCCACCAAAACTGTCATCAACACATTGTGCACATAACTCCTCATTCAAACATCACCTACACCCCTCTGTACTTCACAACCTCTACTATCTTGCTCCATATTTCAAACCTTTGTCAGCCCATCAAACAAAGCACTACCATCTCCTTACAGGTACACTCCACCATCCTTTGTCAGTCCCTCTACAAACTCCACACAACCATACACTTCAAAAACCCAAAACATCACAACCATTCAACAACTTTCTGCCTCAACTTCAAAACCAACAAGCAACCCCGATGACATTACTTCAACATACCACTCCAATGCTGGTATTGTTGCCATCCTCCAGCTCCATCCATTCCCCTGAAATACTTCGACCAAACAAGACTTTACAACTATATATACAAAATTCTCCAAACCTACTCACGATTCTCCTATACCCAAAGCCAATGCAAAGTGCTCTTGTCACAACCCACTGTCATTCAGCACTCAACAACCAAACTAACCAATCTGAATTACCGCGACAACAACTAGCAGCAGCCTGACAACAACCATCCTCGACACTTACCATAACTCCACCACGGTTGATGCAGCGCATCAAGCCATGGCAAGAAAGGAGTCAACGAAACAAACCCTAAGTCGGAATGTCTCCGATCCATCTTATGTCGCTGCGCGACTTACTGATCCATCTTATGTCGCTCCGCGACTTAACGACCCACCATATGTCGCTCCGCGACTTAACTCCATCATACATCGCTCTACGTCGCTCTGCGACTTAACTCCATCATACGTCGCTCCGCGACTTAACTCCATCACCGATTGCTAAGTCGCTCAGGACATACGACCTATGTGAGTCGCAGAAACCCTAGGTCGTCGGCTTTTTAATTATTATGCCGCTCTATCAAGCTGTAGGTTGCTTCCACCTAGGTTGCTCCAGAATTCCTAGGTCGTTCTGACATTGCTCGCAAGCATTTCCTTAAGTCGTTCGAAGCTAAAGTCGTTTCTACATCTATGCCGCATTGTTCTTATGTCGCTGCCGTGTTGCCTTTGAGTCGCTACTGGATGCCGAAGTTGGTTAAGTCGCATGTGTATTGTTATGTCGCTTGTATGTTGTATTGTGTAAGTCGTGAGTCGCTGTTGTTAAGTCGTGTGATTTTAGGTCGTGATTGTTAGGACGTAAGTCGTCTGTTGAGTCGGCTGTGTGATTTGTAAATTACTATAAATAGGGGTGTGTTGTCACTTGTAAAGGGAGTTGGTTTTTGAATAAAATTGTTTGTGTGCTTTTGCCACTTTTGTTGAAGTTGAGGGTGATCTCCTTCTTCTATATTCGGATATTCGAGTGCACTCAAATCAACGAATTTGAAGCCGATTCACGGAACCTCGTGCGCGAGATCAACGTCGAAGAATCGTAGATCTTCTAACGCCGAATCGTGTGCGATCAACGTGTTGAAGATAGCTAGAATCCAGTATCTCGAGAGATCAACGGATTTGGGCATTTATCGTTCTATCGGGTTTACTTGACACAAAATCATTTCGTGAGGAAGAAAGTTGCGCCAAATTGGTATCAAACATTATTAGCACGTCAAAGTTAAATCCGCTACGTCACTTAATTGGTATCGGAGCCATATCAGATCCGAGCCATATCAAAGTCGAGAGCCTAGTTCGAATCCTAGTTCAAAGCTAAGTAAGATCAAGGCCGATTTCAGAGCTAAGTTCAAAGCCGAGCCGAGCTAGTGCAGAGTTCAGAGCCGAGTTAAAGCTAAGTCAAAGTCGAGTTAAAGCCAAGTAAGATCGGAAAAGAGATTGTGAATGAACATGCCTCCGAGACGTGCTAACCGCTATCATAATGTTGAAGATGTGTATAGAAGACAAGAAACTAAACAGATGGAGCAACGTATCAATGAAAAGTTCAATGAGGGTATTGAGAAGTTAGAGAAGTTGATGAAAGACATGAATCACAATCAAAGGAGAACTTCACCAGTTTCGAACCATAGTAGAAACAGGGTTTCACCATCGGTGTCGGAAGATAGGAGGATGTTACCCCAGTCTTATCGGGAGAGGAGAGAATCTTCAGTTTCAATGAGGCGAGACCAACATGAGTATCGACATGAAGAGAGAAGAACCCCATGTGAGTTTGACAATAAACCTTACCGTGATGCTGAAAGACAGGGTTGAAGGGACATGTATGGTCGAAGAGTTGTAGATGGATGGGATCGATATCGAAGTACATATGATTTTGAGGAGGATGGTGATGGAGGTAGTATTCATTATTGAAATCGAGGCCAAGTGCGAAATCAATATCTTGATTCAGAAAATGATCGTAAATGGGAGTCAGGTATGAGGATGGAAATTCCAGAATTCAAAGGTGGTATGCAAGAAGAAGAATTTCTTGATTGGTTGTCAAATGTTGAAGAAATTTTGGAATTCAAGGAAGTACCTGAGGATCGTAGAGTTCAGTTAGTTACTACAAGACTAAGGGGAAGAGCTATGGCTTGGTGGCAGCAAACTAAACTAACTCGGGAAAGAATGGGAAAATCAAAAGTTGTCACTTGGGAGAAGATGAGAAAGAAGATGAAAGTGACTTTCTTGCCATACAATTATCAATCTCTTATGTATCAATGTGTGCAGAATTTGAGACAAGGGACGAGCACAGTGAATGATTATGCAAATGAGTTCTATCAATTGATTGCAAGGAATGATATTATGGAGACCGAGGAACAGCTAACAGCTAGATATATTGGAGGGTTACGAATGCAAATTCAAGACATGATTAATATGTTTAATCCAAAGTCTGTTGCTGAAGCACATCAGAAAGCTCTAGCTTGGGAGAAACAAGGGAGACGAGGAGGTGGTGTGTTTACGAGTTCCAACAATCAGAGTAAGGGTGATAGTAGCAGTGCTAATGCTTCCAAGGCAGTCAGTAAACCAATTGCCAATGAAGCCGCTAAAGAAAATATCAACAACAGTATCAAGTGTTGTAATTGTCAGGAGTTTGGCCATAAAAGTAATGAATGTACAAAGCCAAAGAAGAGAGCATTAGTTGTAGAGGAATGTGAGTATGAGGATGTGGAAGCTGAAGTTGACTGTTCTCAACCATCGAAGTTTGATGAACATGAAGAAGTTGTTTCAGGAGATGAAGGATGTAATTTGATGATAGGAAGGTCTTGTTTAGTGCCAAAGTATGATAATGATTCTAGTTGGCTAAGAAGCAATATTTTTCAGTCTACATGAACTATCTTGGGAAAGGTTTGTCGATTTGTTATTGATGCGGGAAGCTGTGATAACATTATTTCTGAAGAAGCCGTCACGAAGTTAGGGTTGAAGACTGAAAAACACTAGACATTATAAACTGGCATGGCTAAAGAAAGGTGGAGAAGTGAAAGTGGGTAGAAGAGAATTTGTTATATTTTCTATTGGGAAGAAGTACAAAGATGATATATGGTGTGATGTTGTGGATATGGATGTGCGTCATCTACTATTGGAAAGACCGTGGCAGTATGATCGAGCTGTACAACATAATGGCTGCACCAACAGCTACAGTTTCATGTTCGAAGGAACTCAAATTACCTTAGTTCCTAAGAAGCGTGAACAAAGTGAAAGCAAGTCAGAGAAGAAGGTGGAATCAACTAGCCTATTATCTTCGAAAGAATTTGTTGAAGAGGTGAAATATAGCGCTGAATTATTTATGTTGATTGGGTATCAAACAAACGAAGTTCTTGAAATTCCTAAGGAGGTTAAACCGGTGATGAATGAGTTTGAAGATGATTTTCCTGTAGAATTGCCCAAGGAATTACCGCCGCTAAGGGATATACAACATTAGATTGATCTAGTGCCAGGTGATGTTTTACCGCATAGGCCACATTATCATATGAGTCTGAAAGAGCATGAAGAGTTATGGAGACAGGTTGAGGAGTTTCTTGAACAAGGGCGTGTTCGAGAAAGTCTCGGTCCTTGTGCTGTACCAGCTTTATTAGTGCCGAAGAAAGATGGTTCATGAAGAATGTGTACAGATAGCGGGGCACTCAACAAAATAACCGTTAGATACAGATTTCCTATGCCAAGACTTGATGATCTATTGGACCAAATAAGTGGGTCTGTAATCTTTTCGAAGATTGATCTTAAGAGTGGTTATCATCAGATTCGCATTAGGCCAGGTGATGAATGGAAGACAACATTCAAGACTCGGGAAGGATTATATGAATGGCTTGTTATGCCGTTTGGTCTATCTAATGCACCAAGTACATTTATGAGAGTGATGAATCAAATTTTCAGACCTTACATCGGGAAGTTTGTGGTAGTCTACTTTGATGATATCTTGATCTATAGTGCAAGCACAGAGGACATATTCAACACTTGCGAAAGGTGTTAACTATTCTTCGTCAAGAACAGTTCTATGCAGCAACGAAGAAATGCGTGTTCATGACACCAAGTGTTTTATTTCTGGGATATGTTGTGTCTGAAGAAGGGATACATGTGGATCAGAGTAAAGTAGTCGCAATCAGAAATTGTCCACAGCCCAAAACTATAACAGAAGTAAGAAGTTTTCATGGGTTAGCTTCATTTTATCGAAGATTTATATCGCACTTTAGTAGTGTGATGGCTCCTTTACTGATTGTATGAAAGGAAAGAAGTTTTCATGGACGGAAGAGGCAGGATATGCTTTTGAGTAATCAAGGAACTTTTAACCTCAGCACCGATTCTGGTGTTACCAGATTTTCAGTAACTATTTGAGTTACATACAGATGCATCTAAAGTTGGAATTAGAGGAGTGTTGAGTCAGAGGGGTCGTCCAATTGCCTATTTCAATGAAAAACTTTCTGGAGCAAAGATGAGGTACAATACTTATGATGTGGAGTTTTATGCTATTGTACAGGCTGTGAAGCATTGGAGATATTACTTGTTCCACAAAGAATTTATTTTTTATACGGACCATGAAGCGTTGAAACATTTACAAGGGCAGAACAAAATTACTGCTTGGCATGCATCGTGGATAGCATATTTGCAGCTATTTACATTCGTCGTAAGGCATAAGTCTGGAGTAACTAATCGCGTCGCAGATGCATTGAGTTGGAGCAATACTTTACTAACAACCACAAGAGTAGAGGTGATGGGTTTTGATTTACTGCCAGATTTGCTTACATCAAATTCTTATTTTTCCAAGATCTTAGACAAAGTCAAGTAGGGAAACATGGATGGATATATGCTGGTTGATGGTTTTCTGTTCAAAGGAAATCAGTTGTGTATTCCAGATTGCAGTTTGCGAATGAAAATCATCAAAGAATTACACGAAGAAGGACACGTGGGCCGCGACCGTACTATGCAGTTGATCGCAAAGTCTTATTTTTGGCCGTCAATGAGAAAAGAAGTTGAAAGGTTTGTTCAGAAGTTCCATATTTGTCAAGTGTCAAAGGGGACCGCGATAAATGCAGGTTTATATTTGCAGTTGCTTATACCTACTAAGCCATGGGTGGATGTTAGTATGGACTTTTATTGGGTTTGCCGAGGACCCAACGTGGCAATGATTATATCTATGTGGTGGTTGATCGATTTTCCAAAATGGTACATGTTACCGCTTAAAATTGAACGCTAACACCCCGGTGTAAGTAGAGATTAAGTGAAAGCACCACCCGCCAATACGGGAATTAGAAGCAAGTAGAAAAGTCACAGAGAAAGCAGTAAAAAGACAACAATTTTATAGTGGTTCGGCTTCAAGTTAAGCCTACGTCCACTTTAAACTCCTTTATTGCTGAATCAATTACAACTTCACAACAATCTTCGATTACAACACTGCTAGGACAAATAACTAGAACTCCGATGTAGAAGAACTCTTTGAATCCATGTTGAATGCGTTAGATTTTTTCCTGAAGTTCGTTGAGATGTCTTACGTGTTTGAAGTGTCGAGTGAGTCGAGAATTCAGCCGAGTATCGGCGTTCTAGAAATGAGCCAAAAGATCCCTTTCCAGTTGGAGTAGGTGGGATAATTATAGGGAGTTTTTTGAATTAGGTCACGAGCAACCTTGGATTGGTCGTAGGTCGTGAGCGACCTAGTGGAAGTGGTTTACAGCTTAACTAGGGTGTACTTGACCACCTCGAACAATCTAGCAAGTCATAGGTCGTGACCGACCTAGGGAGGAAGCGACATAAGAAGTTACTTCGGTAGTGTTTAGGTCGTGAGCGACCTAGGGGAGGATTGTTGGCGACCTAAGGTTGGGAGAGGCCTATGAGCAAGCGGCTTCATTCTGTGATAACTCGCTAAGTCGCAGGGTCTTTTAGGTCGCTAGGTCGTTTAGCTACTAGGTCGCTTTAGTTCATAGACCTTTAGGTCGCTTTAGTCCATAAATCGTTAGGTCTCTTTAGTCCGTAGATCGTTAGGTCGCTTTAGTCCATAAGTCGTCGAGTCTCTCTATTGTGATATGTTGTTGCCCTGTGTTGATGGTTAGGTCGTTAAGTTGTTGATGAGCTTTGGTCACTAGGTCGCTATATCTTTAGGTCATTAAGTCGTTGAATAAAGGAGGGTTAACACTTGCCCCTCGAAGTATACGCCTAGGATTTAGGTCGTGTGCTTCGATATCTCTTAACCCGTGCTACTTTAGATCGTTTAATTCGTGAGCGACCTACGAGGGAAATAGGTCGTTTGTGCGGATTCGTGTTCCTCTGCTCCTGTATATAAGCCACTGAGACCACCACTTCCTTTCTTTACCTGCTCTAACACTCTAACCTGCTCTCAAAGGATTTTTCAAGCACTTAAAGAAGAAATCAATCAGTCATTGTTCATCTCTAAAATCACACTACGTAAGTGAATTCCGATCATCCTCCAACCACGATCACCATTGTTAACGCTAAAATTTGAGCGCTAACATCCCGGTATGTAAAGTGTAGTTGTGAAAGCACCACCCGATGATTCGAGAATAGAGTATAAGCAGAAAACCGCAGAAAAAAGCGTAAACAACAGCAGTTTTATAGTGGTTCGGCTTATGATCAAGCCTACGTCCACTTCAATCCTTTTTATTGCTGACTGGATTACAACTTATTACAATCTCTTTCAATTACAATCCAACTCAATTCAAAAAGACAAGTAGTTATAGAAGACTTCGTCATGACAGAGTTCTTTGAATCCATGATTGGATATGTTGAATCTTTGTGCGAAGTATAGTCTAGAAATCTTGTGTGAGTTTGGAGTGATGGAGTTTAGATTGTCTTGAAGATAGTAGAGCCTTGATGTCACTAGGAGAATGATCTAAAAAAGTCCCTTGAACGTTGGAGGTGGTTGCGTATTTATAGGTGCGATCCTGGGCAGTAATTTTTCTTTCAAGTCATGAGTCGTGCACGACTCATGTAGAGTCGTAAGTCGCGCTCGACTCAAGGTCCAAGAGTCAGCAGGAAGTGGAGTAAGTGGTGTGGTTCTGAGCTTTTCTTTGTTCATTTGAAGTCCTAACTCGTTTGCGAGTTAAGAGGTCACGGTTTAAAGTGAGGCAGTGCTAAAATCTTGGCTCTGCGGTTTTAGGCCGTGTACGACTCAAACTAGGTCGTAAGTCATCGACGAGTCATCTTACTGCAGCATGGTATTGAACTTGTCCTTTAAGTCTTAGTTCGTAACGTCTTTAAGTCGTGTACTTTCTTAAGTCGTAACATTCCCTAAGTCGCTTAGGTCTTAATTCTGTTAGGTCGTTAGTTCTTAACTCGCGAGCTTTTAAATCGCAGGCTCTTTAACTCGTGCACTTCCCTTAAGACATGACATATCTTAAGTCGCAGAGGCTTTAAGTCGTAGACTTCTTGGTCCGTTGAGTTGCTGTTTCCCTTGAGTTGTAGAATCCTTAAGTCGTGGATGCCTTAGGTTAGTAAGTCGTCAGTCCATTAAGTCGTCCATCCTCTTAACTGTTAAGTCGTGGACTTCTTTAAGTCGTTAAGTCGCTCAATACCTTAACTCGCTAAGTCGTTGTACTTTTAGGTTGTTAACTCGTGTTATCTCTTAGGCTGTTAGCAAAGCGGAGTTAACATTTGCCCCTCGAAGTATACACCTAGGTCGTAGGTTGTGTACTTCGACTTAATTCTGCAAGGTCGTGAGCGTCCTAAGGGATAGGCTAACTCGTGCGTCCATTCACTTTCCTCTTCTTCCTCTATATAGCCTATTAACCCGTTTCCTCCTTCTTTACTGCTTCAATATCCTTTTCCGCCATTAGCGACTTTTCAAGTTTTCGAAGGCAAATTCAAGATAATCGATCAACAGTTCATCTTTTCCATTACATTTCCATTATATTGTAAGTGAACTTGATCCCTAAACTAACTGCGACTATTGCTTAAACACCAATCTTTTACCCCCTGACCCCAAATCATCTTCGTACGCCCTGCCTGGTTTTTGAGTCAAGTTGCGATCGATTACAATCACCGTTAGCTAAGTTTCCATCGCGATTCATAACATTACAGCACCTCACTAGACTTATGGCGGCTTCATGATGATTTGGATCGATGTTTGATGAGTTGATGGGGTGAATGGATAACGGGCTTAGTTGAGGGGATGATGATTTGATGTTATTTAGGCGATAACGGGTATCGGGTTGGAGAGGGGTTAATTGGTTGAGGGGATAACTTGAAATTCTTACGACTTAGCTTGCTTTCGAATCAACCGACTTAGGTTATACACGACTCAACTTTTAGGTCGTGTTAATTTCCTGACGACTTAGGACTTAGCCGGATTCATACTATCTTGATTTGAAGCTTTGCGACTTTAACCTTTAGGTCGTGGACGACTTATCCTTTAGGTCGTGGACGACTCAGCACATGGACAATCTTTTACTGCCGAATGGTTTCCTAAGAAAATTTCATCCCTCTGTTAGGTTGTGAACGACTTATGGCTTAAAGGATTTTTGGACTGTGACTAAGTGGCTTGAACAAAAATTTGTAAACTTCAAGATGTCGACAAAACTTGATTGTACTTCCAATTTGAATTGCCAGAATATACTGCTTGAACTTTGTTGCATTTCTTTACAGATTATTCTAACTTTAACGCTATCAACCTGTTAAACACAACACTTGCAGAAAAATGGAACAAATATACTGCCATCGACTGCCCATGTCAAATGACAGATTAGTTAATAACAGATAATTAACTCAAATAAATTGTGTGAATGAACTGCTTTCATCAATTTCAAGTAAAATATTATAGCAATACTGAAATAGTCAATTGAAACTGACCAGCCTGCACTAATATTACGCTTGAACTTTATATTAACAAGTTCTGAAGTTTTGTAATCGACCAATCATCGACTAGTTTAATTCCAGTTATATTTACTTGCTATTTTTATTAGTTTTGCACGACACTTCACACTTTTTAGGAAACGTGCACCTTCACATTTGAATATACAGTTGCTTGTGTAGAATGACTTCTCAGGAAGAAGATACAATGGTTCAGACTGGAGAGGCAACTGTAATTCCGGCTCCTCTGGTCAATCCTCCCAAAAGAGCCTCTTCTACATTGTCGTACAGAGTTTTCTGCCAATTGTGCGCTCAGTTCGGCATTGCTGAATCAGATGCCATTCTTCCCGAGAGAAGTAACACTGCTGACATAGCACCCCCTGGCTTTGTAACGGTCAATCGACAAATGTGCCTGAGTGGGGGCGTTCCTCCTTTCAATGACTTTTTTCAACAACTGCTTCGTCAATTGGCCATCGCCCCTTCCCAATTACACCCCAATGGTTATGCCATTTTAATGGGGTTGTGTGTACTGTTTAGGAGGACGCTTGATCGACTCTCAAGCTTTGACGAGATTTGCTTCCTATGCTCTTTCACCAGGACTAAAGATCACGCCTCTATTACTGTCGTGATAAGTGCTCGAAATCGTAAATTGATCATCGGTCTTCCTGATAGTGCTCATGGGTTTTTGACTCAATTTTTCTATGTCCGTTGCCCCCCGGGGTTTTATGCTGTGTGGAGAGAAGGAAGTAAGATCATTTACCTTTACCTCCTTTATATTCTGAGTCTTTTGAAGTTCAAATTGCCAAGTGTTAACTTCGTCATCGATTCTTTTCTTTTATTTCAGTGCTTCCCCCTCATTGTAGAGATCCCAGTCACAAGCCAACCTTGGAGAGGCTTGTAGCAGTTCCGGTTGAAGAACGGGATATGAAATTTTTGCTGAACGACGAATTCCTTCATCAGTTCGGACTTCTTCACCCTTCTCGCTCCACACACCCCTGCGAGGTTCCAGACTCCCCACCTAAAGCACCAGATGCTCTGGTTTCTACAGACACATCCATACCAAAAGGACCTGCTCCCGAGGCTTCGTTAGTGAAGTGCTCCACTTCGGTTGATGTTGCGGGGCCATCTGTCGAACTTGCCCCGGTTATTGAGGAAGAAGAGCCCCAGGGATCTCCCCGACTGTCACAGAAATCTGGCGAAGAAGCCGAAAAAACTAGCCTTGCCAAGCAGAGCAGGGATGATACTTTCGAAGGGTTGAGCGACCTCTTTGCCACCTCGCAAGAGATCTTTAAAGATGATCCTATCACTACCGGGGTTTCTTCTTCGGTAGTTGAAGCGACTTCTGTCCTGCAACAGACTCCGTCGACTCAGGAGTTGACGCTAACTATTACACCCACAACCACTCCACAATTAAAGAGTGGTTCGTAGTTTGATGCGCGTAGTTTGCACGCCACACACACTTAGAATTTTTTTTGGCACTTTTATGCTTCTGACTTTTTGTACTTTGAAGAATTCTAAATTCTAGCTCTTTTTATTTCAGATTCTCCGATGGGGCGCAGCGGGTCCTACTATGACGATGTCCAGCGCTACGGGAGGCGTAGCCAATATGATTACTGGCGTTACCTTCCCACTTACAGAGAATCTGATGAAGAAAGAGCCGCTCGAAAGGCTCAAGAGAAGAAGGCTCAAGAGGAGCGTTATGAGAGAAGAGAGAGGGAGGAGCGCCACGACTCTTCGCAGAGAGGCGAGATTCCCATAAAAGAAAATCCCATGATGACAGAGGAAAAAGTCATATGGTTGAAGATTCGAGCAAGCGAGCCCGACATGGTGAGAAGCACACCTTTACAACTCCTGAAAAGGTTACTGCTCCTGCCTCGCTCGACATTCCTTCCGGCTCTCCTGCTCTCGGGAAGGCAGACATCCAAACAATAATTAGTAGGCCCAAATTCCAAGTCGGACCGGGTCCAGCCACTTTGCAGAGTCGGTTTCCACAGTGGTGTTTGAAGGGAGTAAGGTTTGACCTTGACTTGATCCCCATTGACAAGTCTGCTATGTTACGAAACCTCGATGCCGTCAAGCTTGATATCGAGAGGATGTCGAACTGGCAAAAACTTGTTGACGAGCTCCAAAGGGTTAATCGTGCGAACATAGAGGCCATGCTCACTATGGAAAACGATAAAGCCGAGTGGCAAAAAGTTCTTGAGCAACACGACACTGAGATGAGGAGCATTGCTTCTTATAATGAAGAGCTTGAAGCAAAAGTTGAAGAATTGAAACAAGAGTTTGCTGCTTCCTCTACTTCCTATTCTCAAAAAGAAGAAGTGCTCCTAAAACAAGTAAGAGATGCTCATGCCAGCCAAAGGGATGCCGAAGACAGGCTTGAAGTGCAGAAAAGAATTAGTGAGGGCTATGTCGCTGATATTGAAGAGCTTCGAAAGAAGAACAGCTCCCAAGAGGCGGAGATTCAAATGCTCAAGCTTCAACTTTCTAAAGCCGAAACGGAGCGTGATGAGGCCGTTGCCGGCAAAATTGCAGCTGAAGAATCCCACGAGGCAACGAGGGCCAACATCAGCTCAACATTATTTGATTTCTATCTGCATAGCATCTTGGGGCGCGGTAGCCTCGCCTTTCTAGGCCCCAAGTATGAAATTACACTGGCTGAAGTTTGGGAGGCCGCACTCGATATGCTCGGTGGTAGCGGCGCTGGCTATGCTGAGTCAGCTCTTGAGGAGTACTATCTTGATGATGATGCTCGTGCCGCTCTCGCTAGGGGGAGAGAACAGCTTGCAAAATTAAGGGCCGAAACAACGGCATGAGAATATTCAGGAAAAGTCATCTCAACTGCTCCAATTCAACCTTCTCCTTCAGCCGAAATTGACATTATCGGTTCTAGTTCTCATTCCCCATCTCCTACTAAAGTTACCACTAATATCACAAGCATACAAGGTGGAGATGAAGGCGGCGAGAGTGCCGAGGAACAGGCTTACGAAGTTGACGTCAGGGAACCGACTTCTGCAGGTAACCCTACTGACAATCTTGCCCAAGTATACTGCTCATTTGTTTCTTACGAACTTGATGAGCTTTTTGACTACTTCTTGAATCTCAGCGAGCCATTGTCTCCTCTTTTTACTGACTTGAACTTTTTTCCTTTTGCAGAGAAAACGTCGGGCACTATTCAGGCTTCTCCTCCTCCAATTATTCCTTCCCCGCCTCTTAAGGTCACTCCTCCTTCTGCCTCGCAACCCGGGTCACAAGAGGAGCAAATAGAAGCTCTTCACGGCTTAGATGATCTCGTTGCTTCTCAAGATCCGAAAGAAGAAGAAACTGAAGGAAGCGAGGGGACTCCAGAACCAACTGGCTCCGACGCTAAACCGTTATCCAAACTTCTTTCTCCAGGGAGTGGGTCTTCCTCCAAGAAGAGAGGAAAGCCGGGAGTTTCCAAGAATAAGAAGAAGAAGAAGGGATCTTTAACTGGCGAAGAAGAGATGGAAGAAAGTCCGACCGATCCCCTTTCTCCTTCATCCCCTACCCTCACAAGCCGGCCTAAAAAGTTGGTCATTCGGCCAGGTGCGGGCTCAAAAGGTGGGCGGAAGAAGAAATGATGGCTCTGGTTCTGTGGCTTTCATATCGCTTATTGCCTTTTTTGCATGTACTGACCGGAAATTGTGCGGGTACCGGCCCCCCGCTTTTCTTTTGTTTTTTACTTTGGAACATGTACCTGTATATAAAATAGTGTTGAATAAAATGATTCTTTTTCTTTGTACAAACTTTTGTCTGTATCTGAGAATGCATTTACTATTCATTTTTGTACAAGTTTCTTTGTACGATATTGCAGTGAGCTTGTGGTATATATTGTTCGAGCGCAATTTTACCGATGTAGTTATGCCATGCTGCCCCTATACCATAAGCCCATTGTAATACTTTATTTTATGAGGAACTTGTGCTTTTATTTTTTAGAGAATAATTATTCCACATTTGGAGGAATATGATTTCATTAAAAAATAGAGCACAAATAAGTTTCTACGCTTCAACCTTCGAAGATATCACTTTTTATTTTGTGCATATACACATTTTATTGAATGAAATCTTCTACGTGGTAAAGCGGGTATTTGTAAGGTACTTCAACTTCTTTTTGAGGAAGAGAATTTTCTAGAACAAGTAATTCATTCTTCCTTTGAAAGTTAAAGTGTGCTTTTAGTGGGGATTTTTTTTTTGTTTGAAAAGTTGCACCTCTGAGGAAGACTTTTTCACGTTTCAACACCTGGAAGTTTTATTTCAATCTTGGTGAAACGTGTGCCTCCGAAGAGGTCTTTCTGCTTGATTGTGCCTCTGGGAGGAGGTCTTTTCATTTCTGCCCCTTGGGAGAGGCTCTTTTTTTTTTTGCATTTCATCTCTGGTGAAGTGAAACTCCGAAGAGCGGCTGTTGCACTTCAACTCCTGGCGAAATGGGCCTCCGAAAAGGGCTTTTATTTTGTTTTACATTTCAACTCCGGTGAAGTGAAAATCCGAAGAGCGGCTGTCACACTTCAACTCCTGGTGAAATGTGCCTCCGAGGAGGGCTTTTATTTTGTTTTACATTTCAACTCTGGTGAAGTGAAACTCCAAAGAACGGCTGTCACACAACCACTCCTGGTGAAATGGGCCTCCGAAGAGGGCTTTTATTTTGTCTTACATTTCAACTCCGGTGAAGTGAAAATCCGAAGAGCGGCTGTCACACTTCAACTCCTGGTGAAATGTGCCTCCAAGGAGGGCTTTTATTTTGTTTTACATTTCAACTCTGGTGAAGTGAAACTCCGAAGGGCGGCTGTCACACTTCCACTGCTGGTGAAATGTGCCTCCGAGGATTGCCTTGAAGTTACTCTCTCATGGTTGGAGGGTCATGACTCCTCCAA
This sequence comes from Allium cepa, assembly GCA_030765085.1. Taxonomy (NCBI): domain Eukaryota; kingdom Viridiplantae; phylum Streptophyta; class Magnoliopsida; order Asparagales; family Amaryllidaceae; genus Allium; species Allium cepa. Next base: position 871,607,714 of record CM060943.1, on the reverse strand, counting down.
TCTTTTTTGGTTGAGTAGAGAACTTTCTTTTTTGCGGCATATGCCTCGTTAGAGGTCATTATCCTCCGAAGAGTTGTGCCTTTGAAGAGGACTTGTGCCTCCGAAGAGGGCTTTAGTTGTTCCTTGTCCACTTGCTTATGCCTTTTTAGTGATCCTCTATTTTTTCTTTTCAAGCTCGCACTCCCTTCTCTTACAAGTAGTTTGTTTAATCCAAAGAAGTGTACTTCATTGCTAGGCCAGTTCGCGAGAACGGGCATAAGCTTCTTAATTGGATGTTTGTTTGTTCAAACTTCTCAATTTATTAGCTAGAGCCCATTTTCGGCGAAATCATTGACCGTTCAATTGAAGCACTTCTTATCTAGGATTTAAGTTCGGGAATTTTGTGACTTGAAATTTGTTTGTTGAATGATAAGAAGAATCACTTGGTCTTGTAATGTGCAATTTTTATTTTCGTTGCCTGTAAAAATTTAAATCGACATTTCAGCAATACATTTAATGTACTTTTCATATCGAAAATAAAGCAAACATGTAATAATAATAAGGAACACAAGATTTATAGTGGTTCGGCCAAGAATTTGGGCCTACATCCACTTTATAGTCTTTCATTATTCACTTGCATCGGTTTTACAATCGCTTTCAGTTACAGGAATCATACATTCATAATTCTTTTTACAATATTTCAACAAAGCTATCAAGTAAAGTATGGGCGCAAGTGATTGCTGTTCCAGGCTCTTGGAATTTGATCTCCTTCGACAGTAGTGAGTTTGAATGTACCGTCAAGAAGCTTCTGACCTATGACATATGGTCCTTCCCAATTTGGCTCAAACACACCTGTCGCTGTCATAATTCTCTTTAGGATTAGATCTCCAATCTCAAAGCTGCGTTGGCGAACTTTGGAATTGAAATGTCTGGCTATCCTTTGCTGATGAGATGCGATTCTGAGCTCAGCCTCTTCTCTTTTTTCATCAAGGAGATCTAGTGCCTCAAGCTGTAGTTTTTCATTCTCCGCTTGATTGAAATGGATTCTTCTATGTGAAGGGACCTCTGTTTCTACCGGAATCATTGCCTCTGATCCGTATGCCAATGAAAATGGGGTATGCCCAGTCGCAGTCTTGTGGGTAGTTCTGTACGCCCATAGTGCTAGCGGTAGCTTATCGACCCAACCACCTTTTGCTCTTTCAAGTTACTTCTTGATGGTTGACTTGATAATTTTATTTACTGCTTCCACCTGCCCGTTTGCCTGCGGATGAGCTACTGCTGAGAAGCTTTTTCGGATTTTGAATCGTTTGCAAAAATCTTGGAATTCTTCACTTTCGAACTGAGTACCATTGTCTGTAATTATCTTTTGAGGCACACCATACCTGCAAATGATATTTTTAATCACAAAACTTATCATCTTTTTAGAGGTGATAGTAGCCAGTGGTTCAGCTTCTGACCATTTAGTAAAATAATCTACAGCCACAATGGCATATTTAATTCCAGATTTGGCAGTTGGTAACGGTCCTACAAGGTCTATCCCCCATATTGCAAACGGCCATGGACTGACCATCTGTGTGAGTTCAGTGGAAGGTGCTCTAGGAATTTCTGCGAATCTTTGGCCTCTGTCACATTTTCGGGAATAGTCTGCTGCATCTTGATTAATTTCTGGCCAAAAATATCCGTATCGGAGAATCTTCTTTGCTAAAGTTTGACCACCTAAATGATCACCACATTCTCCCCCATGCACCTCAGCTAGGATTGTTTTGGACTCTTCCCTGGATACACATCGAAGTAACGGCATTGAGAATCCCTGTCTGTATAATTGGCCATCCTGGACTATATAGCGAGAGGCTTTCCTCAGTAGCTTCTTTCGTTCTTTTGAATTTTCTGGTAAAGAGCCATTGAGCAGATATTCTGTTATTAGAGTCATCCATGAGTCTTTCTCTTGAGACACGCTCATGATCCAATCAATATCCATCTCATCAATGCTTGGAGCCGACAGGACCTCCACTTGAGTCAACCCCAGAAATTGAGCTTCGCCTGTGCTAGAGTACTTTGCGAGAGAATCTGCTTTCGTGTTTTCTTCCCGAGGAATATGACTTATCATGTAATGGTCGAAATCACCCAGGAGTTCCCAACCCTTTAACAAGTAGGCAGGCAGATTTCCCCCTTTCGCTTGGAATTCCTTCTTGACTTGGCATACAATAAGCTGAGAATCACTGAAGATCTGTAATGCTCGGATGTTTAGTTATTTAGCAATTCTTAGGCCAGCGATAAGAGCTTCATATTCTGCTTTATTGTTCGTTGAAGGAAATTCCAATCTTAGTGCATAGCATAATGACCGACCTTCAGGGGTCTCAAGTACAACTCCGGCTCCAGAACAGTAGTCATTTCTCGCGCCATCAACATATAACTTCCATTGGATTGGGGAATCATCGATCGTTTCCTCCTCACTGTTACCCTTATCTGTGAATTCTGCGATGAAATCCGCTAAAGCTTGTCCATTGATTGCTTTTCGGGGATAATAAGTGATGTCATATTGACTGAGTTCAATATTCCACTTTAGAAGACGACCCGAAGTCTCAGGGTGAAACAGGACTTGCTTTAAAGGTTGATCGGTGAGGACTCTGATAGGATGAGCTTGGAAATATTGCCTCAACTTCCTGGACGCAATCAGTAGGCAATAGGCGAGTTTTTCCAACTTGGAGTAATTCATCTCTGCCCCAGTGAGTCTTTTGCTGATATAGTAAACTGGATGTTGAATCCTCTTGTCTTCTCGTATCAGCGCTGCACTTAAAGCATGAGATGATACTGCCAAGTATATAAGAAGATCCTCACCATCGCCAGGCCAAGAAAGTATTGGAGGCGTTTCCATGTGGCGAATCAATTCATCAAAGGCTTTTTGGCATTCGGGAGTCCAATCAAAGTTTTTCTTTCCTTTCTTTAGGGCGTCAAAGAATGGGATGCATTTATCAGTGGCTTTGGAATTGAACCGACTTAAGGCGGAGACTTTTCCATTGAGACTCTGCAATTCCTTCTTCGTTCTAGGAGCTTTGACTTCCTTTAAGGAGGTAATTTGAGCTGGACTGGCCTCAATGCCCCTAGCGCTCACGATGAAACCTAAGAACTTTCCGGATTCCACTCCAAATGAACATTTTAAAGGGTTAAGCTTCATTCTGTATTTTCGAAGGACTGCGAACATGTCTGCTAAGTGTTCTATATGATCCACTGCTTTCTTAGACTTTACTAACTTGTCATCGACGTAGACTTACATAGTCTTGCCCAATTGCGGTTTGAACATAGCATTAACAAGTCTTTGGTAGGTTGCCCCCGTATTCTTCAGCCCGAAGGGCATAACTCTATTGCAGTAAAGACCAACATCGGTGATAAAGCTCGTGTCCTCCTGATCTGGCTCATGCATCATGATCTGGTTATATCCGGAGTAGGCATCCATAAAAGATAACAATTCATGTCCCGCTGTTCCGTCTACCAGTTGATCAATCCTGGGAAACGGGAAGCGGTCTTTGGGGCAGGCCTTGTTTAGATCTGAAAAATCGATACACACTCTCCATTTTCCGTTGGCTTTCTTGACCAGCACTGGATTTGAAACCCAATTCGGATAGGTAGATTCTTTGATAAAGTTATTCTCCATGAGCCGATCAACTTCTTCTTTTAATGCTACTGACCTTTCTGGACCTTGAGTCCTCCTTTTCTGTTTCACACGTGTAAATTTTGGATCAATATTCAGAGTGTGTACTGCAACTTCTGGGGATATTCCGCACATATCGGCATGAGTCCAAGCAAAAACATCCAAATTTGCCTTTAAAAAAGATATTAAGATATTCTGAATTGACACATTAAGTTGTGAACCCACATTCAACACCTTATTTGGGTCCTTTGGGTCAACAGGTACTGGTATTTTCGTTTCCACTGGTACCACTCTATTCTCCCCTACACTGGCTTTTCTAGGATCCATCTCTTTCCATGCTCCGCTGTGCTCGCCAGTGCGGGGTCCGCCCTGTAATTGCTACAAGGCTGGTTCTTTGATGCGGACTGGGGTTGCCGCATCCTTTCCCATTTCTCTTTTCCTTGTTTCTCGTAGCTCTGTCAGATAACACTCCCGCCCAGCATTTTTATCCCCTTTTATAACTCCCACTCCATTATCCGTGGGAAATTTAATGGTGAGGCACCATGGGGCCAGAACAGCTTTGAATGCTGCGAGAGTTGGACGGCCAAGGAAAGCATTATAAGCAGAAAATTCATCGACAATCACAAAAGTTTGCTTGCGGACCACTTTTCTTTCTCCCTCTCCAAGTTCTACAAGCAAATCAGCGGTTCCTATCGGCTGTTTTGGCTCCCCAGTGAAGCCAGCGATTTTCTACGATGAGGCTTGCACATCAGCCATAGGGATCTTCATTTGGTCGAATGTTTTCTTGAAGGGGATATTGCATGATGCGCCACAATCAATGAGAACTCTTCTGACAATAGTTGGCCCGATACCAGCCGAGATGACTAAGGGATCCAAGGTAGGAGCTTCAATACCTGTGGAATCCCTGGCTCTGAACACAATGTCATCATTGAAAGTTCTATGTTGCTTCAGGGGCGTAGCACCTTCCAAAACAAAGACATCTTCCTCGGCCGGTACATACTTCAAAGCTCGGGTATACCTTTCCATCTCACACCAGCTCCTGCCTGCTGGGTGAGGTCCTCCCGTAATGACATTGATAACAGGCCTTCCAGATTCATGCCCTGCAGTCTTCTCACTTGTCATGGGTTGATGAGAAGGAGCTCGTTGCCCCTGACTAGACGAAGCGGGATTGCTGTTCTTCTTTTCCGCAAATTGCTGCAGCTTGTTTTCCCTTATCAATTCTTCAATCAATTTTTCAATTGGCGGCATTCATCGGTATCATGACCGGGTTGATTATGGAAGCGGCAAAACTTCCCGCTTTGTACAGCTTTTTTCCCGGTTCTCAAAACGGGAGGTTTAGGATAATCGATAGAATCTTTAGTGGCAAGGTAAATGCGCTCTGACGTATCTGATAAAGGGGTATATTCAGATGACTTGAAGGAACGATGCTTCTTCAGATTTTTCTGTTTCTTCCCATCGTTATTTTCCCTTTTCTGTCCTACAGATTCATTCTTGAGTGGAGCAGCAATGTTATCTTCATCTTTTTTCCATACTGCCTTTACCGGTACAGGACGGCTTTCCAGGCGTATGAACTCATCTGCTTTCTTGTAGAATTTTTCAAGGGAATTTGGTTCCTTCATGTTAAGCCATTTTCCAAATTCGCTCATCTTGTCGATGGCCCTCATCAGATAGGTCAAGATCATTCGTGGTTCTGCATTGTCTACCTCGGCCAGCGCTATATTAAAGCGATTCAAGAAAGATCTGATAGTTTCCCCTGGATTCTGTTCTAAACTTGACAACGACATGATATCTTTGGCTTTTGAAGCATATAGTCTGAACTGCTCCTTGAATTTCCGGGTTAGGTCAGAAAACTGATCTATAGACCGAATCGGTAGCTTGGTGAACCAAAGCAGAGCTACACCTTCCAAATATACAGGAAAATATCGACACTTTATTTCATCATAAGCTCTGGCACCTGTCATGTGCCAATCATACTTATACAAGAATTCGTTCGGATCACTTGTTCCCTTGTAAGCTGGAATAGTTGGAGGGATGAACTTCCTTGGGAATTCAGCCTTTATGATCCTTTCGGTAAACGGGGTTTTACTTGGAGCGAAACCCCATTCCTTCTCGTCTTCATTCCTTTGCATGATTTCTTTCATGATTTGTCGAACCATTTTAGAAAGATACCCCTCATCATTTTGAGCTTTAGATCCACCAACTTCAGGAAATGTCCGCTCAAAGGGGCTGGCAGCCCTCTCAGGAATGTTTCTTTCTTCAGCTTCATGAATGTTGCCAGCAAAGTTCCTTTCATTACCCGTTGGTTGACGGTTTACCCCAAGCAAATCGTTCAACTTATTCAAAATTAGGGCATTTTGGGCATTCTGGGCCTCCAATTGTGCACTTTGGGCATTTATCTGCTGGTTCAGCCCTAAGATTACAGCATCCAACACCGCTTTTGTAACCCCAACAGGTGGAATGGCTTGATTAGGTACTGGGGAAGCGGAGGTTCCCTCTTGAACATTTTCAGATCTAACAGATCTACTCCTTCTCCCCGGAGCCATGATTTCAGATAAACTTCTAGTCTTCAGAGAGATTACTTCAACAAACTTTCGTGGAGCAATGATGATAATTCGCCTGATTCGCTTCTCAGTGAAAGCACCAAAAATGTTAACGCTAAAATTTGAGCGCTAACACCCCGGTATGTAAAGTGTAGTTGTGAAAGCACCACCCGATGATTCGAGAACATAGTATAAGCAGAAAACTGCAGAAAAAACAGTAAACAACAGCAGTTTTATAGTGGTTCGGCTTATGATCAAGCCTACGTCCACTTCAATCCTTTTTATTGCTGACTGGATTACAACTTATTACAATCTCTTTCAATTACAATCCAACTCAATTCAAAAAGACAAGTAGTTATAGAAGACTTCGTCATGACAGAGTTCTTTGAATCCATGACTGGATATGTTGAATCTTTGTGCGAAGTATGGTCTAGAAATCTTGCGTGAGTTTGAAGTGATGGAGTTTAGATTGTCTTGAAGATAGTAGAGCCTTGATGTCACTAGGAGAATGATCCAAAAAAGTCCCTTGAATGTTGGAGGTGGTTGCGTATTTATAGGTGTGATCCTGGGCAGTAATTTTTCTTTCAAGTCATGAGTCGTGCACGACTCATGTAGAGTCGTAAGTCGCGCTCGACTCAAGGTCCAAGAGTCAGCAGGCAGTGGAGTAAGTGGTGTGGTTCTGAGCTTTTCTTTGTTCATTTGAAGTCCTAACTCGTTCGCGAGTTAAGAGGTCACGGTTTAAAGTGAGGCAGTGCTAAAATCTTGGCTCTGCGGTTTTAGGCCGTGTACGACTCAAACTTGGTCGTAAGTCATCGACGAGTCATCTTACTGCAGCATGGTATTGAACTTGTCCTTTAAGTCTTAGGTCGTAACGTCTTTAAGTCGTGGACTTTCTTAAGTCGTAACATTCCCTAAGTCGCTTAGGTCTTAATTCTGTTAGGTCGTTAGTTCTTAACTCGCGAACTTTTAACTCGCAGGCTCTTTAACTCGTGCACTTCCCTTAAGACATGACATATCTTAAGTCGCAAAGGCTTTAAGTCGTAGACTTCTTGGTCCGTTGAGTTGCTGTTTCCCTTGAGTCGTAGAAACCTTAAGTCATGGATGCCTTAGGTTGGTAAGTCATCAGTCCCTTAAGTCGTCCATCCTCTTAAACTGTTAAGTCGTGGACTTCTTTAAGTCGTTAAGTCGCTCAATACCTTAACTCGCTAAGTCATTGTACTTTTAAGTTGTTAACTTGTGTTATCTCTTAGGTCGTTAGCAAAGCGGAGTTAACAACCGTTGAATTGTGAACTCCTCATTTTCCGACCCTAACCCGATTTCACATGCCATATTTTGCTACGAATCACATTACGATAGGCTTTTGAACGTTATTAGACATGCCATCACTGTAATTCATGTGAGCACAGCAATTTATCGGGTCTATGATGGATATGAGGCGTTTTAAGTTGGTTTTGGATGATCTGGTGGTGTGGGGAGACGGCGGAATTTACTGTAGAGAGGATAACGGGCTATTGGGTTAACTGGTTAGTGGGTCAGGCGATTTGTTGAAAGAAAAGGAGTTCGCGAGTTAAGGAGAGTTAGGCCGTGCTCGATCTAAGAGCCTTGAACGACTTAGGGATTTAGTAGTGTGGACATGAATCGCACGTCTTAGCTTTGTGAACGACTTAGCGACTTAGCCATAAAACTCCAAACAACATAAGGGACAGCGATTTAACTTGTCAGGATTGCATGCGACCTAAAGTTGAATGACCTAAAGGACCAGCGACCTTATTTACCAGAATAACACACGGCTTAAAACTAGGCGACTTAGAGAATCAGCGACCTAACTTAACTCGTAGCATAGCTTTAATTTGTAGGAAGATAACTGGTAAACTTCATAACTTGAGCAGAGCGACCTAGGGAGAATAGTTGACTTAACTTCTTGCGGCATAGGTCGTAGGTCGCGTATGCATAGGTCGTATGTCGTGTATGCAGTTGAGCGACCTAGGAGTTAGCCTGTTTTGCATTGCCTTGAACTCATTTCAACTTGAATGAACATGACATTGCTGAATTGAATTCCCAACTTGAACTGCCGAGATAACATGATTGAACTTGTTGCACTTATTTACGGATCTCATTAACTTTAATGCTAATAACCTGTTAAATACAACATTTGCAGAAAAATGGGACGAATATACTGCCACTGATCGCCCACATCGAATGACATATTAGTCGATAAAGATAATCAACTTAAAGAAATTATATGAAATGCTGTGAATCGACAAATTCAAGTGAAGTATTAAAGCAAAGCCATATTAATCAATTAAGACGGATTTGTTTGCATCAACACTGCGCTTGTATTTGGACTTCAAACAACAAGCCCTGAAACTTTAAAATTGACAAATGTATATTAGTTTAATTTCAGTTATATTTTCTTGTCGTTTTATTAGTTTTGCACAACACCTCACAAATTTAGGAAACGTGCACCTTCATATTTGAATATCCAGTTCCTTGTATAGAATGTCTTCTCAAGAAGAGCTAATAGAGCAAGCTGAATGGGTCTTCCTGATAGCCAATCCATTGGATAATCCTTTGGAAAGAACTCCGACTACCCTGAGCCAGCAGGCGTTCAACCAATTACGTATTCAGTTTGGTATTGCTGAAGCAGATGCTTTGCTTCCTGGGCCAAACGATACTGCTGATAGGCCACCTCTCGGTTTTATTGCTGTCAAACGTCAGATGTTCCTATGCGGTGCCATTCCTCCTTTCAACGACTTTCTTCAGCGACTCCTTCTCCGATTAACTATCTCTCCTTTCCAACTGCATCCCAATGGCCACACCATCCTAATGGGACTTTGTGTACTGTTCAAGAGGACACTTGATCGTCTTCCGAGCTTTGAAGAAATCTGTTACTTGTGCACATTCGCAAAGAACAAAGATCATCCATTTATCACACTCGTGAGAAGCGCTAGGAACCGTAGATTGATCGTCGATCTTTCGGAAAGCGCCTACGGGTTCTTAAATCAATTCTTCTTCGTTCGTTGCCCACCAGGATTTTACGCCATCTGGAGAGTAGGAAGTAAGATTGCTCACTCCCACTTTTTTTATTTGAGCTTTTCAAAGTCCGAGCTGCTAGGTGCTAATTTCATTCTTTTCTTTTACAGCACTTCCTCCTCCCTCTAGAGGTCCCAGCCACAAGCCGACTTTTGAAAGATTAAGTGTTGTGGAGGTTGAGGAAAGAAGTATTAAATTTTTGTTGAAAGACGAATTTCTTCACCAATACGGACTTCTGCACCCTTCCCATTCTACTCAGCCTCATGAAGTCCCTAATTCTCAAGTAGAGACATCGGATGCCCCAGTTTTCGTCGGAGAACTTACATTGAAAGAACCTACTGTTGAGGCTTCATTGGGAAAGTGTTCTACTCTAATTGATGTTGCGGGGCCATCCGACAAACTTGTACTTGCCCCGATCGTCAAAAAAGAGGAACCTCCCCAATAATCAAGGAAATCTGGTGATGAAGGAACTGAGAGAACGAGTCCCGCCAAGCACAGCGGTGATGATACTTTTGAGGGGTTGAGCGACCTGATGATTACTTCACAGGAGCTTTTTAAAGATGATCCTATCACTACTAAAGTTACTTCTCCAACAGTTGAAGCGACATCCGTCTTGCAACAAACTCCGTCAGCCCAGGAATTAACACTTGCTGTAAAATCAGCCATCATCCCCCAACCAGGGAGTGGTTCGTAGTTTGACGCGCGTAGTTTGCACGTTACACACACTTAGGATTTTTCAGCACTTTTATGCATTCACCTTTCTTTCTTTGAGGATTTCTGAACTTTGTCTTTTCTTCATTTTCAGATTCTCCAATTGGAAGAAGTGGCTCCTGCTAGATGATTTCCAACGTTATGGGAGGCGCGGCTCTTATGACCCTAAGAGGTATCTTCCTGCCTCCTGGGAAACCGAAGAAGAAAGAGCTGCGAGGAAAGCTCGTGAGAAGCACGCTTATGAAGAACGCTACGGGAGACGGGACAAATGACATGATTCTTCCCAAAGAGAGGATGATTCTCATAAGCGAAAATCCCGTGATGACAAAGGAAAAAGCCATGTCACTGAGGATCCGAGTAAACGGGCCAAACTTGGTGAAAAACCGACATCTGAAATCTCTGAAAAGCCCACTGCTCCCGTCTCTTTGGAAATTCCTTCCAGCTCTCCCGCTCTTCAAAGAGCGGATATTCAAACAATCATCAGTAGGCCCTCGTATCAAGTTGGGCAGGGTCCGGCTACTCTTCAAAGTCGGTTTCCGCACTGGTGCTTAAAGGGAGTGCGTTTCGATCTTGACTTGGTCCCAATCGATAAGCAAGCCATGCTGCGAAATCTTGATGCCGTCAAACTCGATATCGAGAGGATGTCTGGTTGGCAGAAACTTGTTGACGAGCTTCAGAGAGTAAATTGCGCAAACCTCGAAGCCATGCTGACTATGGAAGATGAAAAATCCGAGTGGCAGAAAACACTCGATTAACTTGATGCGGAGATGAAGAGTATTGCCTCTTATAATGAGAAGCTTGAAGCGGAAGTTGAAAACTTAAAGAAGAGCTTGCCACTTCTTCCACTTCCTATTCTCAAAGAGAAGAGGTGCTTCAAAAACAGGTGAGAGATGCTCAAGCTGCACAGAGAGACGCTGAAGCCAAATTTGAAGCACAGCAGCAAGCTGTAGAAAACTACCGAGCTGATGTTGTTAGGGATGCGGATTAAGGATCTTAAGGCAGAAATAACACTAGAGGGGTGGTGAATAGTGTTTTAAAGAATATATGAACTATATGACTAAATTAAAACTTTCAACACAAATCTAAAAAGAATTCTAACACAGAATGATCACAGAACATATAACAAATGCAAATAGTAAAGTAAAGCAAGTAAAAGGAAAGAACACATCGTATTTTATACTGGTTCGGAATCCTCCTACATCCAGTCCCGTACCAAGGCAATATCCTTGTACAGATTTTTTATAAGCCAATATCCAAATTACAACCCTCAATTTCTAAGGCCTTGAGGAACCCTCCTATCTCCGAGTCTGGGGTAACTCTCTTGATTTTCGGGACACAAGATCACCCTAATACTTTCTAATAACAATCCTTTTGAACGGATAGACTCTATGGACTTTTTGAATACAAATTGATCTTATAACTCTGAATAGCACTTTGATCTTTAGTAGAATGATGGAGAATCAAATAGAGAGAGTATCTAAATGATTTCCTATTGAGAATTTGGCAGAATGATGGCACGATCTTGAAAATACGGAGTTTTATGGATATGGAATGGTGGAGAAGAAAGAGTGAAGAAAATAAGAAAGTAGTTGTTAAAAAAATTTGTTTTGGAAGCCTTTATATAGATGCACAGCAGTCATAACCATTGGCGAAAGGTTTTCGAACGAATGGACACTTCTTTTGAAAATTGAATTTTGAATCCAACTGTCACCATATCGACATGGGGTATCCCCTTATGTCGACATCCCTTAGTTCAAAATTATAGAGATATTGTTTTGTAAAGACAATTGAATTTAAAACAAGTTGAAACTTCTCTAAAGCAAAGTAAAGTGTTTAAACAATATTTTGAGATAGAGAATGAATATAAAACATTATTTTAAATATATATATAATTGATATAGACCGTCAATTATATAAGTAATATTTAAAATCAGAATAAGTTTTGATGTTTTAAAAATAGAAGTTTTTAAAATCAGAATAGAGGAATATTTCAAGGCTAAAACAAAGTTTGAAAATATTTTTGAAAACATGATTTTGAAAGCTAAAACATTTTGAAAACAGATTTAAAAACATTTTGAAAAATCTATTCAAACTGAAATTGCAAGAACCTTCCTACAGAGCTCCTCCATAGGACTCGAGAACTTGTACAAAGTAGTTTAAATGATTTTGATTTTCGTGGGTTTGTAAGCCACTTGTCGTAGGTTTGTAAGCTACTTGTCGTGGGTTTGTAGGCCACTGGTTTCGATAGAAATTCGGTTCCTTCCCAAAAGAAAATTGGAAGAAAGATGAGAGTGCTATTATGAAGTTTTAACAAAATACTATACACTTATCTTGAGATCTTGAAATCTTGATTCTCTAGAGTCTTGAATCTTGAATCTCTAATCTTCATCTTGATGCTTGAGTCTTTATACTGATCAGTCTTCGATGCTACCTGCATATACTTTCTATATACATATACATATACATATATATATATGGAACTGTTAGTATATATTTTATAAAGTAAAGTATAATAACAATATAAGGTTGTTGTCATCAAAACACCACCAACTCAGTTCCTAACAATCTCCCCCCTTTTGATGATGACAACCTTTATTTATAAAATATTCTTACCATACCATAACTCCCCCTTACTCCGTGATTTCTTCTTAAAACTACAACTCCCCTTTATTCTATGACTCCCCCTTACACCAAGCACATATATTTTTATAACTTTCTCCCCCTTTGTCATCAACAAAAACTATTAACTACTTAAGAATTCAAGAATGATTAGTATGAACAAATAATATGTATAGAACAAGCATGAAATAATGAGTATAAGTGAACACATTTTAGTTATTACAACATATATAAGAACATACATAAACACGAACAAACAAAACAATTTAAAACAAAGAATAAAATGAAGTACGCTTTAATGGAGATCCTTAACTATAGGAGACTCATGAATCGAACAATTGGGGTAGTGGAGACAAAAGTTTCCACGTTGTTCAATTATGTTTCCATTAGCTCTCGTCCGTATTCATAGGGATTTTGGGTTAAGGTAAAGGTTGATCTTCCTCTTGGTCTTCTTGTGGTTCTTCTATAGGTTCTTCTTCCTCGGATTCCATGGCCTGTGAAGATTCTTCAATATTAATAGGATTTGTACGGTTATCCATAAGGAATTTTTGTACATTCCTAATAATATTTCCTTGCCTTTGTTGTTTCTAGCCATCCTAAGTTGACCTACTTGAATTTCAGTCTTCAATTGAAGGATATCTTTCATCTTCTCTTGCAATTTGATCACTCGAGCGTGCGTGGTTCGTTGAAATGGACCAGAATGAGGAGATGTGGGTGAAGTGGGTTCATTAGTAGAAAAGGAGGCCATTATTTTATTGTTTCAGAAGTTATTTACAGAGAATATAGTAAAGAAAGAGGAGAGAAAACGAAATAAATAGATAAATAACCAAATAACTAACTTTGGAGGGAAATTCAATTTTCAAATTTTTGTTGGGTATGTCGACATCATGAGATGGGGCATGTCGACATGTTCTTCAAAAAAAATGTAATTTTTATTTTGAATTTTTATTGATTATTATATTATATTATTTTATATTTCAGATTTTGAACAAATACCTAATTCTCTTCTAAATTTAGTAAAATTCTGTTCGGTTAATGGTTTAGTTAATGTATCAGCAATTTGTTTTTCAGTATTTATATAATCTAGAGTTATTATTTCTTTAGTTATATTATCTCTAAGAAAATGATGTGTTATATCAATATGTTTAGTTCTAGCATGATGAGTTGGATTTTTAGATAGATTTATTGCACTAGTATTATCACAATATATTGGTGATTTACTTATGTTAATTCCAAAATCTTTTAAAGTTTGTTGCATATATATGACTTGTGAACAGGCCAGAGCAGCAGATATATACTCTGCTTCAGTTGTTGACAACGAAACAGTATTTTGTTTCTTGCTGAACCAGGAAACCAGTGAATGTCCTAGAAAGTGACAAGTTCCACTTGTACTCTTTCGTTCTGATTTACAACCAACATAATCAGCATCACAATATGATATTAAATCGAAAGTATTATTTTTAGAATAAAATAAACCATAATCTAAAGTGTATTTTACATATCTTAAAATTCTTTTAACAGCTTTTAAGTGAGTTTCTTTAGGTTGTGATTGGTATCTTGCAGAGAGACAAACACTATGCATAATATCAGGATGACTCGCTGTTATATAGAGTAGCGAACCAATCATTCCCCTATATAAAGTTTGATCAATATCTTTTGATTTATCTTCTTTACTTAAACCTACATTTGTTGACATTGGAGTTGGTTTCCCACTAGAGGTGCTTATACCAAATTTATTGATTAAGTCTTTAGCATATTTTTCTTGACTTATGAAGATTCCATTTTCTAGTTGTTTAATTTGAAGCCCTAAGAAGAAACTTAATTCTCCCATGTGACTCATTTCAAATTATTTAGTCACTATATCTGAAAATTCTTTATTCATTATGTTATTAGTTGATCCAAAGATTATATCATCTACATATATTTGAACCAGTTGAATATCTTGATTATTTTTTTTAATAAAAAGTGTTGTATCTACTTTACCAATTTCAAAACCAGATTGAAGTATATAAGATCTTAGTCTTTCATACCAGGCTCTAGGAGCTTGCTTTAGACCATATAGAGCTTTCTTTAACTTGTATACATGGTTTGGAAATTTATTATCTTCAAAAAGTGGAGGTTGTTCAACATAAACATCTTCTTTTACAAAACCATTTAGAAAAGCACTTTTAACATCCATTTGATATAATTTGAAATTATTATAATTAGCGAAAGCAAGTAGAATTCTTATAGCTTCTAATCTTGCTACGGGGGCAAAGGTTTCATCATAGTCAATTCCTTCTTCTTGACAATAACCTTGCGCGACTAAACGAGCTTTATTTCTTACGACCTCACCGAGTTCATTCATTTTATTTTTATAAACCGATTTAGTTCCAATTATACTTTTATCCTCAGGTTTAGGAACAAGTTCCCATACATCATTTCTGCTAAATTGATTCAATTCTTCTTGCATAGCAAGAATCCATGAATCATCAGACGATGCTTCCTTTGGATTTTTAGGTTCAGTTGTTGATATAAAGGCTACATTACTCATACTACTTAATTGATTTCTAGTTCTTACTACATATTCAATATTTCGTAAAACATTTTCTATAGGATGATATTTTGATATTTTAAATCTCTTATTAGGTTGATTTATTTCACTAATAGTTTCATTAGATTGATTTAAATTTATAAAATCTTCTTCATCATCTATTTGTACAATATCTTTAAGATTTTCATCAAAAGATACATGCATAGTTTCTTCAATAGTATTAGTTTTTAAATTAAAAACTCTAAATGCTTTTCTTCTATTAGAATAACCAATAAAGAATCCTTTATCAGCTTTTGGTTCAAATTTATCTAAATTATCTTTTGTATTAAGTATAAAACATTTACTCCCAAAGTCTTTAAAATAAGCAACTATAGATTTCTTATTATAAAGTAATTCATATGGAGTTTTATTTGTTAATGGTCTAATTAAAATTCTTTTTAATGTATAACAAGCTGTAGCAACTGCTTCAGCCCAAAAATGTTTAGGTAAATTACTATCAGAAAGCATTGTACGAGTACACTCTTTAATCATTCTATTCTTACGTTCTACTACTCCGTTTTGTTGTGGATTTCTTGGAAATGAAAAGTTGTGAGTAATTCCCTTTTGAGTACAGAAATTCTCAAAATTTTCATTTTCAAATTCACCACCGTAATCACTTCGAATAACTTTAATTTTGAAAGAATGTTGTTTTTTAATTCTTTTAGAAAAGTTTTTAAATATTTCAAAAGCATCACTTTTATGTTTTAAAAAGATTGTCCAAGTATATCTTGAATAATCATCTACTATAACAAAAAAATATTTACTATGGTTAATTGATTGAACTTGAGATGGACCAAATAAATCTAAATGAAGTAATTCTAGAGGACTAGATGTAGAAATAGCATCTTTTAATTTAAATGAACTTTTCTTAAGTTTTCCTAATTGACACGCATCACAAATACTATCTACTTTAAAGTTTAACTTGGGTAGACCTCTAACTAAGTCAAGTTTTGATAGCCTGGATAATAATTTGAAATTCAAATGGCCAAATCTTTTATGCCAAATCCAAGGGTCATTTGTATTAGCCAAAAGACATAGATTATCATTTGAAATTTTCATACTAAGGATATAAATATTTTTCTTCCTAATACATTCAAAAATTATATTGGACTTATCATCTTCAATGTGACATTTATCTTTTCCAAATTTAATTTTAAAACCTTTATCGCAAAGTTGACTTATGCTAAGCAGATTATGTTTTAAGTTCCTAACTAATAAAACATCAGAAATAAGTAAAGTTTTAGAGTTACCGACATTGCCGACGCCAACCACATATCCTTTAGAGTTGTCACCAAAATTGACTAATCCACCATCTTGATAAGTAATGTCCTTGAGTATCTCGGGATTTCCAGTCATGTGCCTCGAAAAACCACTATCAAGTATCCATTTATCTTTCTCAATTTGCACAGTTTGTCCATTGGGTGTTGATTCGTCAAAAGCCATATAACATGTCTGTTCCTGCATAACACACCAATTCGGTAGATAACTTGATTTTTCAAAATAACTATATGCAGACTTATGATACTTTGATGAAATGCATAGATTCAAAACAGTTTTAACACAATTTACCAAAAATGCCATTTTTATATTTTTCAAGTTTCAGATTATGAAAACAATGAAAACCAATGCTCTGAAACCAATTGTTAGGGATGCGGATTAAGGATCTTAAGGCAGAAATAACACTAGAGGGGGGGTGAATAGTATTTTAAAGAATATATGGACTATATAACTAAACTAAACTTTCAACAAAAATCTAAACAGAATTCTAACACAGAATGATCACAGAACATATAACAAATGCAAATAATAAAGTAAAGCAAGTAAAAGGAAAGAACACACCAGATTTTATACTGGTTCGGAATCCTCCCACATCCAGTCCTGTACCAAGGCAATATCCTTGTACAGATTTTTATAAGCCAATATCCAAATTACAACCCTTAATTTCTAAGGCCTTGAGGAACCCTCCTATCTCCGAGTCTGGGGTAAACTCTCTTGATTTTCGGGACACAAGATCACCCTAATACTTTCTAATAACATTCCTTTTGAATGGATAGACTCTATGGACTTTTTGAATACAAATTGATCCTATAACTCTGATTAGCACTTTGATCTTTAGTAGAATGATGGAGAATCAAATAGGGTGAGTATCTAAATGATTTCCTATTGAGAATTTGGCAGAATGATGGCACGATCTTAAAAATATGAAGTTTTATGGATACGGAATGGTGGAGAAGAAAGAGTGAAGAAAATAAGAAAGTAGTTGTTAAAAAAAGGTTTTCGAACGAATGGACACTTCTTTTGAAAATTGAATTTTGAATCCAACTGTCACCATGTCGACATGGGGTATCCCCTTATGTTGGCATCCCTTAGTTCAAAATTATAGAGACGTTGTTTTGTAAAGACAATTGAATTTAAAACAAGTTGAAACTTCTCTGAAGCAAAGTAAAGTGTTTAAATAGTATTTTGAGATAGAGAATGAATATAAAACATTATTTTAAATATATATATATATATATATATATAATTGATATAGACCGTCAATTATATAAGTAATATTAAAAATCAGAATAAGTTTTGATGTTTTAAAAATAGAAGTTTTTAAAATCAGAATAGAGGAATATTTCAAGGCTAAAACAAAGTTTGAAAATATTTTTGAAAACATGATTTTGAACGCTAAAACATTTTGAAAACAGATTTAAAAATTATTTTGAAAAATCTATTCAAACTGAAATTGCAAGAACCTTCCTACAGAGCTCCTCCAAAGGACTCAAGAACTTGTACAAAGTAGTTTAAATGATTTTTATTTTTATGGGATTGTAAGCCACTTGTTGTAGGTTTGTAAGCTACTTGTTGTGGGTTTGTTAGCCACTGGTTTCGATAGAAATTCGGTTCCATCCCGAAAGAAAATTGGAAGAAAGATGAGAGTGCTATTATGAAGTTTTAACAAAATACTAGACACTTATCTTGAGATTTTGAAATCTTGATTCTCTAGAGTCTGGAATCTTGAATCTCTAATCTTCATCTTGATGCTTGAGTCTTTATACTGATCAGTCTTCGATGATACCTATGTATACTTCCTATATATATATATATATATGGAAATGTTAATATATATTTTATAAAGTAAAGTATAATAATATATAAGGTTGTTGTCATCAAGACATCATCAACTCAGTTCCTAACAGATGTTGCTCAACTGCGATAAAAAACCAGCTCTCAGAACTTGGAGATTGAACTACTAAAAGCTCGACTTTCTGAAGCTGAAAAGGAGCATGATGAAGTAATTGCCGGCAAAGCAGCAGCCGAAGAATCTCATATGGCAACTAAAGCCGAAGTTTGCTCCACTCTATTCGAGTTTTACATTCATAATGTTCTGGGGCGCGGTAGCCTTAAATTTTTGGGACCGGAGTACGAAATCACTTTGGCCAAAGTGTGGGAAGCCGCACTTGATATGCTTGGAGGAGCTGGATATGATGAAGTAGATTTAATGGCACACTATCTAGATGATGATGCATGTTCCGCTCTTGCCAGGGGAAAGGAGCAACTCGCCAAAGAGAGAGCCGAAATGGCAGAAGGAGAACATTTAGGGAAGACAACTTCAACCGACCCAGTTCAACCTTCGGTTTCGGCCGACATCGATATTGTTGGCTCCAGTTCCCATTCTCAACCTCCTGCTCAAGCTGTTATTGAAAGTGCAACCGCCCGCACCGGAGATGAGACTCAAGAAAGCACTGAGGCGTAGGACTTTGAAGTTGACATAGCAAAGCCTACTTCTCCAGGTAACCTCAATGCTAATCTTGCTCAAGTGGACTGCTTGTTTACTTCATATGAGCTTGATGAACTTTTTGGTTATTACTTAAATCTTGACGCGCCACTTTCTCCTCTTTTTATGAGAGATACTGACTTTAACTTCTCTTCTCCTGTAGTGAAAGCACCAAGTGTTGTCTAGCCTTCCCCTCTTCCAGCTGTTCCTTCTCCGCCTCTTCAGATTACTCCTCCTTTCGTTTCTCAACCGAGGTCACAAGAGGAGCAGATAGAAGCTCTTCAAGGCTTGGATGATCTGGTTACTTCACAAGAACAGAAGGCCGAAGAACCTGATGAAGGCGAAAGAACCCCGGAGCAAACTATTTCTGATGACATAAAGTTATCTGCACTTTTCACCCCGGGCAGTGAGTCTTCTTCAAGGAAGAAGGGGAAGCGTGGAGTCTCAAAGAAAAAGAGGGAAGCTTCTGCCGGTGAAGAAAAAGTAGAAGAAAGTCCAATTGCACCCCTTCCTCTTTCTTCCCCTACTCTCACAAGCTGACCCAAAAAGTTAATCATCCGGCCAGGAGAGGGCTCAAAAGGTGGCAGGAAGAAGAAGTGATGGCTTTGGGACCTCTGATTTTTGCTTTTTTGCTTATATATATAAAGACTTGTGTTGACCGGAGATTGTGCGGGTACCGGTCCCCGCCTTCTTTTGTTTTGAAGCCTGCACATGTATAAAATTTTCATAGTATGGAATAAAATGATTCTTTTACTTGTACAAACTTCTATCTGTATTTGAAAATGCATTTATCTTCTTTTTCATACAAGTTTCTTTATTTTCTCTATGTGATGTTGCAGTAAACCTATGGTATGTTGCTTGAGCATTGCTTTTATTTTTGTAACTATATTATATTGCCCCCATACCATGGTTTATTACAAGCTCTTTCACATTGGCAAAACTTTGGAGAACAACCCTTCTGTTTTGAGAAGACTTGTACTCTTTCTTTAGAGAACAACTTTTCCATTTGAAGGAGGTTTGCGTCTGTACTTTAGAGAAAAATTTTCCATTTTAAGGAAATATTTTTCTGATTTAGTAGAATGCGCCTCGTATTGGAGAAATCTTCTCTTTCCTTTTTTTTAAAAAAAATAAGCTTTATACTTCGCTTTCGGAGAAAGTCACTTTTATTCTTGGCAAGCAAATTCTTCCACGCAGTAAGGTGGGCCTCCGGAAAGGGCTTTGACCTGTTTGTGCCTCCGAAGAGGGCTTTTGTTTAGTTGTGCCTCTGGGAAGAGGGCTTTTTTGTGTGTGCCTCTAGGGAGAGGGCTTTTGTTTTTTCCCTGTACGCGGGGAAGCGGGCCTCCGAAGAGTGCTTTTTGTTTCTGCCTTTGGGGAGAGGCTTTTATTTTTTCCCTGTTCGCTGGGAAGCGGGCCTC
This sequence comes from Allium cepa, assembly GCA_030765085.1. NCBI lineage: Eukaryota > Viridiplantae > Streptophyta > Magnoliopsida > Asparagales > Amaryllidaceae > Allium > Allium cepa. The sequence goes on along the minus strand of CM060943.1, from coordinate 871,587,433 downwards.
CGAAGAAGGCTTTTCACATTTCGACTCGTGTGAAGTTTTATTTCAGATCTTGGTGAAATGTGTGCCTCCGAAGAGGTCTTTTAGCATTTCAACTCTGGTGAAATGGGCCTCCGAAGAGGGCTTTTCACATTCTAACACTTGTGAAGTTTTATTTCAGATCTCGGTGGAATGCGTGCCTCCGAAGAGGTCTTTTCACATTTCAACTCGTGTGAAGTTTTATTTCAGATCACAATGAAATGTGTGCCTCCGAGTAGGACTTTTGCCTGGAAGTTTCTTTCTCATGGTTGGATGGATTCACGGGGCGGACACAAGTCACTTGGATGTTTGTTTGCACAAACGTTCTCAGCTAGTTAACGAGTGCCCTGTGCCACCGGTCATTCCACCAATTTTTTTGGTTGACAAAGAGAACTTTCTTTTTCTGGAAAGTCCCATTAGAGTTCTTTATCCTCCGAAGAGTTGTGCCTCCGAAGAGAGCTTGTGCCTCCGAAGAGGTCTTTTGCTGTTTCTTGCCTGCTCGCCCATGTCTTTTCGCCATTTGCTCATATTAGCGGTTCCCTGTTATCATTTTCAAGCACACATTCCTTTCTTTTGCAAGTAGTTTATTTTATCCAAAGAAGTATACTTCATTGTTAAATAAGTTCGCAGGGGCAGACACAGGCTAATTAATCGGATGTTCATTCGCACAAACGATCACAGTTAGTTAGGAAGGGTCCACCTCCGGCGGAACTACTAACTGTTTGCTTGAAGCACTTCTTATATAGGATTTGAGTCTGGAATTTTTGTGGCTGGATATTCATTTGTTGAGTGATGTCAGGGATCGCTTGGTCTTGTGATGGGTAAGCTTTTTCATAATGGCCTGCAATATTAAATCGACTTTTTAGCAATACAATTAAAGTACTTTATATATCAAAATAAAACAGGCAGTTTATAATAGTAGAGAACACAAGATTTATAGTGGTTCGGCCAAGAACTGGGCCTACATCCACTTTATAGTTCTTATTATTCACTTGCACTGGCTTTACAATGGCTTTCAATACAAGAATCATACATCCACAATTCTTTTACAGTATTTCAGTAAAGCTTTTAAGTAAAATATGGGCGCAAGTGATTGTTGTTCCAAGCCCTTAGAATTGGATCTCCTTCGACAGTTGTCAGTTTGAAAGTGCCATCAAGAAGTTTTTTGCCTATGACATACGGCCCTTCCCAGTTTGGCGCAAACACTTCTGTTGCTGTCATGATCCTTTTCAAGACTAGATCTCCAATCTCAAAGCTGCGTTGGCGAACTTTGGAATTGAAGTGCCTAGCAATTCTTTACTGATGGGCTGCAATTCTGAGCTGAGCCTCTTCCCTTTTTTCATCAAGGAAGTCAAGTGCTTCAAGTTGCAACTCTTCGTTTTCAGCTTGGTTGAAATGAATTCTTCTATGTGAAGGGACTACTATTTCCATCGCAATCATTGCTTCTGATCCATATGCCAATGAAAATGGAGTTTGCCCAGTCGCAGTTTTGTGGGTAGTTCTATATGCCCATAGTGCTAGTGGTAGCTTATCGACCCAACCACCTTTCGCTTTTTCCAGCTGTTTTTTGATGGTTGATTTGATAATTTTGTTTACTGCTTCCACTTGCCCATTTGCCTGCGTATGAGCCACTGCTGAGAAGCTTTTTTGGATCTTGAATCGCTTGCAAAAATCTTGGAACTCTTCACTTTCGAATTGGGTTCCATTGTATGTGATTATCTTTTGAGGCATACCATACCTGCAAAAGATATTCTTAGTTACAAAGTTTATCATCTTTTTAGAGCTAATAGTAGCTAATGGTTCATATTCAGCCCATTTAGTAAAATAATCAACAGCAACAATAACATATCTGATTCCGGACTCGGCGGTTGGCAAAGGCCTGATGAGACCTATTCCCCAAATAGCAAATGGCCACGGATTGACCATCTTTGTTATCTCGGTGGAAGGTGCTCTTTGGATTTTTGCAAATTTCTGGCATCGGTCACATTTTCGGGCATAGCTTGTACAATCACGATTAATATCTGGCCAAAAATACCCATAACGGAGAATTTTCTTTACTAGAGTTTAACCACCTGAATGATCTCCACACTCTCCTCCGTGTACTTCAGCTAGAATTGTCTTAGCTTCTTCCTTGGTCACACATCGGAGTAATGGCATTGAGAATCCCCGCTTGTACAATCGGCCATCTTGAATTATATATCTAGAGGCTTTTCATAGCAACTTCTGTCGTTCTTTTGAATTTTATGGTAGAGAGCCGTTGAGCAGATATTCCATTATCGGAGTCATCCACGATTCTTGCTCTTGAGATATAGTCATGATCCAGTCAGTATCCATCTCATCAGTGCTTGGAGCTGACATGACTTCCACAGGAACAAATCCCAATAATTGAGCTTCACCGGTGCTTACGTACTTTGCGAGAGAATCTGCCTTCATGTTCTCTTCTCGGGGTATATGACTTATCGTATAATGGTCAAGATCATCGAGAAGTTCCCAGGCTCTTGACAAATAAGCAGGCAGATTTCCTCCTCTAGTTTGAAACTCTTTCTTGACTTCGCATATAATAAGCTGTGAATCACTGAAGTTCTGCAACACTTTGACATTCAGTTCTTTAGCAATCTTCAAGCCGGCAATAAGAGCTTCATATTCTGCTTCGTTATTTGTTGAAGGAAATTCCAATCTCAATGCATAGCACAATGACCGCCCTTCAGGGGTTTCAAGCACAACCCCAGCTCATGAACAGTAATCGTTTTTTGCACCATCAACATATAATTTCCATTGAATTGGGGTATTATCAGTCACCTCTTCCTCACTGTCACCTTTGTGTGTACATTCTGCGATGAAATCTGCTAAAGCTTGTCCATTAATTACTCTCCGCGGATGATAAGTGATGTCGTATTGGCAGAGTTCAATGTTCCACTGCAGAAGGCGACCCGAAGTCTAAGGGCGAAACAGGACTTGCTTCAGAGGCTGATCAGTGAGGACTTTGATAGGATGAGTTTGGAAATATGGCCTCAATTTTCTTGATGCAATCAGTAAACAATAGGCGAGCTTTTCCAATTTTGAATAATTCATCTCTGCCCCAGTGAATCTTTTGCTGATATAATAGACCGGGCGCTGAATTTTTGCGTCTTCCCGCACTAATGCTGCACTGAGAGCATGAGATGAGATTGCCAAATATACGGAAAGATCTTCACCATTGTCGGGCTTAGAAAGTATCGGAGGCGTTTCCATATGACGAATCAACTCATCGAAAGCTTTCTGGCATTCAGGAGTCCAGTCAAAGTTTTTCCTTCCTTTCTTCAGAGCATCAAAGAATGGAATGCATTTATCGGTGGCTTTGGAAATGAATCGACTCAAGGGAGTGACTTTTCCATTGAGACTTTGCAGTTCCTTCTTCGTTCTAGGAGCTTTGACTTCTCTTAAGGCAGCAATCTGAGCAGGATTAGCTTCAATGCCCCTAGCACTCACAATGAAACCCAAGAACTTTCCGGACTCCACCCCAAACGAACATTTCAAAGGATTAAGTTTCATTTCGTACTTTCGGAGGACTGCAAACATTTCTGCCAAGTGATCCATATGCTCTACCGCCTTCTTTGATTTCACCAGCATATCGTCAACATAAACTTTCATAGTTTTTCCAATCTGTGGCTTGAACATAGCATTGACGAGTCTTTGGTAAGTTGCCCCTGCATTTTTAAGTCTGAAGGGCATGACTCTATAGCGGTAGAGACCAACGTCGGTGATGAAACTCGTGTCCTCCTGATCCGGCTCATGCATCATGATCTGGTTGTATCCGGAGTAAGCATCCATAAAAGATAACAATTCATGCCCCGCTGTTCCATCCACCAACTGATCTATCCTGGGTAACGGGAAGCAGTCTTTGGGGCAGGCTTTGTTTAAATCTGAGAAATCGATGCATACTCTCCACTTTCCATTAGCTTTCTTAACCAGTACTAGATTTGAAACCCAATTCGGATAAGTAGACTCCCTGATGAAACCATTCTCCATTAGCCGATCTACCTCTTCTTTCAATGCTGCTGACCTTTCAGGACCCTGGGTTCTCCGTTTCTGCTTTACCGGTGTGAACTTCGGATCAATATTCAGAGTATGTACCATAATTTCTGGGGATATTCCACACATATCAGCATGAGTCCAAGCGAATACGTCCAGATTTGCTTTCAAAAATGATATCGAGGAATTTTGAACCATCACACTAAGTTGCGAACCCACATTCACCACTTTGTTCGGATCTTTCGGGTCAACAGGTACTGGCACCGTTACTTCCACCGGCACCACTCTATTCTCCCCTGCACTGGCTTTTCTAGGATCCATTTCTCTTCGCGCTATGCTCGCTAGTGCAGGGTCCACCCTGTATTTTCTACAAGGTTGGTTCTTTGATGCGGATTGGGGCTGCCGCATCTTTTTTCGTCTCTCTCTTCCTTGCTTCACGCAACTCTATAAGATAACATTCTCGCCCGGCATTCTGATCCCCTTTAATAACACCAACTACATTATCCATGGGGAATTTCATAGTGAGGCACCACGGGGCGAGAATTGCCTTAAAAGCCGCAAGAGTTGGTCGGCCTAGGAAGGCGTTGTAGGCAGAAAATTCATCAACAATTACAAAAGTCTGTTTCGAACCACCTTTTTCTACCCCTCTCCAAGCTTCACGAACAAGTCGATAGTTCCAATTGGCTGTTTCGGTTCCCTAGTAAACCCAACAATCTTCTTAGATGAAGCTTGAACATCAGCCATCGAAATTTTCATTTGATCGAATGTCTTTTTGAAGAGAACGTTGCAAGAAGCGCCGCAATCCACAAGCACTCTTCTCACAATAGCTGGCCCAATGCATGAAGAAATAACCAAGGGATCCATGGTTGGAGCTTCAATGCCCATAGAGTCCCTGGCTCTGAACACAATATCATCATTAAAAGTTTTCTACTGCTTCAAAGGTGCAGCTTCTTCTAGCACAAAAACACTCTCTTCTGTTGGTGCATACTTCAAGGCACGGGCATATCTTACCATCTCGCCCCAGCTTCTGCCTGCTGGGTGAGGACCTCCCGTAATCACATTAATAACGGGCCTTTCTAATTCATGCACAGTAGTCCTCTCACCCGAGCCAGATGGGTGTGTAGGAAGTTGCTGACCCTTAGTAGATGAAGTTGGGTCATTCCTATTCCTTTTCACAAATTGCCGCAACTTGTTGTCTCTCAACAATTCTTCAATCAAACTTTTTCAGATGGCGACATTCGTTGGTATCATGACCGGGTTGATTGTGAAACCAACAAAATCTCCCGCTTTGAAGAGCCTTTTTCCCAACTCTCATCTCAGGTGGTTTAGGATATTCCACCGCATCTTTGGTAGCAAAAAAGATATTCTCCGTGGTGTCGGTTAAAGGAGTCAAATCTGAAGGTTTTAAGAAGTGAGGTTTCTTCACATCCTTCTGTTTCTTCCCGCCATTATTCTCCCTTTTCTGACTCCCGGACTCTTTTTTGGTAGGAGCAGCAGTGTTATTCTTGACCTCTGTCAATGCCACTTTAGCCGGTGCTTGAAGGCTTTCCAAGCACATGAATTCATCAGCTTCCTCATAGAATTTCTCAAGCGAATACGGTTCTTTCATCTTCAGCCACTTCCCAAATTCACTTGATTTGTCGATTGCCCTCATCAAGTATGTCAAGACCATCCGTGGCTCTACATTGTCCACTTCAGCCAAAGCTATGTTGAAGCGGTTCAAGAAAGATCTAATAGATTCCCCAGGATTCTGTTCCAGGCTGGACAGTGACATAATATCCTTTACCTTCGAGGCATACAACCTGAATTGTTCTTTAAACTTCCAAGTCAAATTAGAGAACTGGTCTATGGATTGGACCGGAAGCTTTGTGAACCAGAGTAGAGCCACTCCTTCCATGTATACCGGAAAGTACCGGCATTTGATCTCATCAGATGCTCTAGCACCAGTCATGTGCCAATCATATTTATACAGGAACTGATTAGGGTCACTTGTTCCCTTATAAGCCGGAATGGTAGAAGGAACAAACTTCCTTGGGAATTTCGCCTTTAGAATCCTTTCTGTGAACGGAGTTTTGCTCGGAGCGAATCCCTACTCTTTTTCATCTTCATCCCTCTGCATGCTCTCTTCATGATTTGTCGCACCATGCCTGAAAGGTATTCCTCATCATTTAAAGGCTTTGCAGGACAGACTTCAGCCATTTTCTCGAAAATTTGTCTAGATAAACGTTCGCGGAGAGTTGGCTGCGACCTCGATCCTCCAGCTTGGGGAGGTTTTTCTTTGGTGAGGCTAGCTGCTCTTTGAGGAATATTCCTTTCTTCGAGATTATGAACATCATCAGCAAGGTTCTCTTCATTATTCACTGGTTGACGGTTTGCTCCGAGCAAAGCATTTAACCTATCAAGCATTAAAGCTTCTGAGTTTCCATCTACTGGTATAACCCTGATACTGTAGCATCTAACTCTGCTCGTGTGATTCCAGCACTTGGTGCTGCTTGACTTGACGAAGGAGAAGTGGCAGTATTCTCACGAACATCACTAGGTCTAGTAGATCCGTGCTTTCTTCCAAGAGCCATTATCTCTGATAGACTTCGGGTTTTGAGAGAGATTCTTTCCACAAACTTTTGTGAAGCAATGACGAAAATAGCCTGAGTTGTGTTCTCAGTAAAAGCACCAAAAATGTAAACGCTTAAAATTGAACGCTAACACCTCGGTGTAAGTAGAGATTAAGTGAAAGCACCACCCGTCAATACGGGAATTAGAAGCAAGTAGAAAAGTCATAGAGAAAGCGGTAAAAAGACAACAGTTTTATAGTGGTTCGACTTCAAGTTAAGCCTACGTCCACTTTAAACTCCTTTATTGCTGAATCAATTACAACTTTACAACAATCTTCGATTACAACACTGCTAGGACAAATAACTAGAACTCCGATGTAGAAGAACTCTTTGAATCCATGTCGAATGTGTTAGATTTCTTCCTAAAGTTCATTGAGATGTCTTTCGCATTTGAAGTGTCGAGTGAGTCAAGAATTCAGCAGAGTATCGGCATTCCAGAAATGAGCCAAAAGATCCCTTTCCAGTTGGAGTAGGTGGGATATTTATAGGGAGTTTTCTAAATTAGGTCGTAGGTCGTGAGCGACCTTGGAGAGGTCGTAGGTCATGAGCGACCAAGTGGAAGTGGTTTACGGCTTATCTAGGGTGTACTTGACCACCACGAACAATCTAGCAAGTCATAGGTCGTGACCGACCTAAGGAGGAAGAGACATAAGAAGTTACTTCGGCAGTGTTTAGGTCGTGAGCGACCTAGGGGAGGATGGTTGGCGACCTAAGGTTGGGAGCGGCCTATGAGCAAGCGGCTTCATTCTGTGATAACTCTCTAGGTCGCTAGGTCTTTTAGGTCGCTAGGTCGTTTAGCTACTAGGTCGCTAGGTCGCTTTAGTCCTTAGACCGTTAGGTCGCTTTAGTCCGTAGATCGTTAGGTCGCTTTAGTCCATAAGTCGTTGAGTCTCTCCATTGTGATATGCTGTTGCCCCGTGTTGATGGTTAGGTCGTTAGGTCGTTGATGAGCTTAGGTCGCTAGGTCGCGATATCTTTAGGTCGTTAAGTCGTTGAATAAAGGAGGGTTAACAGTACATTGTATCGCATGCAAGAAGACGGCAGATGCAGTTAATGTCGCACAGTTATACTTCAGAGAGATTTATCGTCTTCATGGGTTGCCGGAATCTATTGTTTCAGGTAGAGACACTCATTTTTTGAGTCATTTTTGGATGAGTCTATGGAGAATGGTCGAGACAAAGCTGAAATTTAGTGGTGCTTATCATCCACGGACGGATGGACAGACAAAAGTTGTGAATAGATCCCTGGGTAATCTATTGAGATTTCTCGTGAATGATAATTTGAAGAGTTGGGATTCCAAGCTGTGTCAAGCTGAGTTCGCACACAACCATGCAGTTAATCGTAACATTGGGTTCAGTCCATTCCAGGTCGTTTACTCGACAATTCCTAAGGGACCATTGGATTTATCTATAGTACCACAGCAGAAAGGAGTTATCAAACGAGCTAGTGAATTTGTGAATGAATTGCAAGAATTCCATAAGGTTGTGCAGGAATGATTGCTTAAGGCGAATGAGAAATATAAGCAATCCGCAGATATCAAACGACGACATGTTGAATTCAAAGAAGGAGATTTTGTATATGCAGTATTGACTAAGGATTGATTTCCTATTGGTGCTTACAACAAGCTAGTTGCTAGAAAGATTGGTCCTTTGGAAGTCGTAAAGAAGATTAACGAGAATGCTTATCAGTTAAGATTGTCGGATCATATCCATACTGCTGACGTTTTCAACGTCAAACACTTGATTCCATATCATGAGGATAAGTTTGTCGAAGAAGAGGAAAGTGTGAATTCGAGGTCGAATTCTTTTCAACCAGGGGAGGATGATGCAGCGCATCAAGCCATGCCAAGAAAGAAGTCAACGAAACAAACCCTAAGTCGGAATGTCTCCGATCCATCTTACGTCGCTGCGCTACTTACCGATCCATCTTATGTCGCTCTACGACTTAGCGACCCACCATATGTCGCTTCGCAACTTAACTCCATCATACATCGCTCTACGTCGCTCCGTGACTTAACTCCATTATACGTCGCTCCGCGACTTAACTCCATCACCAATTGCTAAGTCGCTCAGGACATAAGACCTATGTGAGTCGCAGAAACCCTAGGTCGTCGCTCTTTAACTTCTTATGCCGCTCTATCAAGCTCTAGGTCGCTCCAGAATTCCTAGGTCATTCTGACATTGCTCGCAAGCATTTCCTTAAGTCGTTCGAGGCTTAAGTCGTTCCTGCATGCATGCCACATTGTTCTTATGTCGTTGCCGTGTTGCCTTTGAGTCGCTACTGGATGCCGAAGTTGGTTAAGTCGCATGTGTATGGTTATGTCGCTTGTATGTTGTATTGTGTAAGTCGTGAGTCGCTGTTGTTAAGTCGTGTGATTTTAGGTCATGATTGTTAGGTCGTAAGCCGTCTGTTGAGTCGGCTGTGTGAGTTGTAAATTACTATAAATAGGGGTGTGGTGTCACTTGTAAAGGGATTTGATTTTTGAATAAAATTGTTTGTGTGCTTTTGTCGTTTTTGTTGAAGTTGAGTGTGATCTCCTTCTTCTTCCATATTCGAATATTCGAGTTCGCTCGAATCAACGAATTTGAAGCCGATTAACGGAATCTTGTGTGCGAGATCAACGTCGAAGAATCATGGATCTTCTAACGCGGAATCGTGCGCGATCAACGTGTTGAAGATAGCTAGAATCCGGTATCTCGAGAGATCAACGGATTTGTGCATTTATCGTTCTATTAGGTTTACTTCGCACGACTTCATTTCGTGAGGAAGAAAGTTGCGCCAAATTGGCATCAAACATTATTAGCACGTTAAAGTTAAATCCGCTGCGTCAACAGTCCAACCAACAGTCCGACTAGTACAACATCAATCCACTCCACTACAACAGTTCTACCACCATCCCCAGTTCATCACTGCTGCTATATACAAGCATTTAAACAATTTCCTTTTCCATCATCCCCTGACCATACAAAACCACTATGCACGCATTCACGTCCAATTTCGAGTACATCTGCCAACTACCCTTGTCTTCACACTTTCAACTTCACCAATGAGCACCTGCAACCTGCCACTACAAATCCAACCTACCACTCTAAATCCTCTACCTTCCACAATTCATTCTTTAAACTGCTACAACAAACTGCAGTACCATCCTTCAAACCAAAAACATCCTGCACTACTCACCTGACATATCACTGCACATGACTGTGCACACAGCAAAATCACGACCCACGAACCCACCCTGCCTGCCCCCAACACCCACTTCCCCGAACTTCAACAACTGAAATCCAACTGCAAATCAAATGCAGCTACAGTCGCCAAACCCAAATGGAATTTTCCTAAATCAGTTTCCTAAAAAACACGACAAACTTAAAATCCTCACAACAAACGCCACCTCTACCATTAGCGAATCCACCTCGACCAAACTCAGCTTCAAACTCCCCTTGAAGCCAACACCGAGTGTTTCAAACTCCGCTTCCATCTCTTGAATTCCAACGCCCAATCCACGAATTCACGAATTCAACCATCATCGTCCCCTGAACTCGAAGCGATTTGCCCAATTTTTTGGTTTTTTGTTCGTTATTTTTGTTGATTTGAAAAGAAGAATACATTTTTATGTTTTATTTTCTATTGTGGTAAAGTGAGTATTGCGCAATATTTTTGCGGTTAACTGAAATCTTGGGTTTCCTCTAGTCATGGGGGAAAATCAATTCCCTCACCAAATTTCTTCTAATTTCTCTTACTCCTCTTCTCAAATCAGACCACCTGAGGCTTCTCACATCAGAAAGCCATCAGTGGTTATCAACATTGTTGAAGATGGTTTTAACTTGGTCCAATCCAAACAGCAAAAGAGGAAAGAGGCAAGGAAATCACATGAGTTGTTATCGGCATTTTATAGAGACAATAGAAAAGGCCGTGTAGATCAGAATATGGCCACCAATACTGCAAAGAAAGGTCAAGCGTTGCCGACACAAAAAAACTAATAGCCATCTCACTGAGTAGAGAACAAGGCTTTAAATCCTGGGCTGATATTGTTGCTGATCAGCCTCAAGAACCTAACGATAAAGATTGCAATGTAGAGCATATTGCACCAATCAATATTAACAACAAGAAGTATGGTCTGGTAAAGGAAGAGGTGTGTAAAGGTAACTAAATCGTGGAACAATTATGTTCTTGTTTATGTAGTGGGTACCAAACCATACTACATGTTTTTTAAATCATATATTCAAAGAGTTTGGAATCCGATTTGGTGAATTTGAAATTTTTACTAGCGATAATGGATTCTTTCTAGTAAAATTCAAAGATTCTCAAGATTTCTCTTTAGTTTTGAAGAATGGACCATATTTTTACAATGGCAAACTCATCATAGTGAGAAAGTGGTCTGATTCTTTAAAAATGGACAGAGACTTGTTAACGTTTATGCCCATTTGGTTAAGATTACCCTGTGTTAATCTAAAATTATAGGACAGAGAAGCCTTCAGTGTCATGGCCAGTATTATAGGAAAACCCATCAAAATGGATGCAACTGCAACCTTAAAGACGAGATTGAATTACGCTTGCCTTCTTGTGGAATTTTCTGCGACTGATGAACTTCTAGAGGAGATCTATATCACTCTCTATAATGGTGAAAACATCATACAAAATGTGGAATACGAATGGGTTCCACCGAAATTTAATATATGTAAATGTTTTGGTCACACTAGAGAACAGTGTAACCCAAAGCAGATGTGGATACCCAAAACTAGTAATCAAAAAAGAGATAATCCTCAAGAAGATAACTCAGGTGAAATTCAAGAGCTAAATCTCAATAAAGAATTAATAAACCAGTCAAGAAGACAGAAAGACAATGATCGAATCAATCAAGAATGTATCATTTCTGATTAAGAAAATAATATTGAGGTGCTCACCGATCAAGAAGATCAGATCATGGCTATGGAAGTTCATCAGTTTAAAGACTCTGACAAAATTTCAATCATTCTGAATCAGCACAATACAATGGAGGGTAGTATTAGTAAAAAGGTCTTTAGCTATGAAACCACTCCTATCTCAGAGCCACGTTTAATTACAGAGAATGTAGGTACAAAAATACATAAAATCTTGCATCAAGATAATAGCCAAACTGGAAATAATCGAATGCAAGAGGAGTATCCTTCAGATTATGCTGCAGATATTGAAGACAGGGTAGGCATCAACTCAACTTTACCTCGCAAGAAGGTCTCTCCTCCTAAGTAGGCCGCAATAGCAGAGCATAATGACTCTGCATTGCCTCGCACATCTAGTTTTGATATTTCTCCGATTAAGGTTCTTGTGTCAGAACAAAAGGAAGAAAATGAATCAGATATGGTTGAAGTTGTTTACCAGTTTGATATATCTAATCTACACATTCCAAAAGCAAAGGCTACTGGTAAACTAAAGGGAAGTAAAGAGAAGAAAGCTTTCAAACAAAATACATCTCAATTAATCCAGAATGGTATGAGATGTCTACAAGACTAAAAGATAAGAGTGTAGATAATTAGAGGAGAGGTAAGGGTACTACAATGTCAAGTACTATTTAAATTTCTCTTTATTATTTTATATAAAAATGTCTATATTTGTTTTGAATGTCAGTGGTATGAATTCCACTGTTAAGCAGTCTGATATCTTATATATGATCACATTTATAAACCTACCATTTTTTCTCTCCTAGAGAACAACTTGAATGATGAAAATTATGAGAATTTTGTGTTAAGTTGTCTAGTAATTGGAAATCTGCAAATAATAATGATTGTAATTGTAAAGGAAGAATTATTATTATTTGGGACTCTAATATCTTGATAAACTTAAATATTAATAAAGAAAAACAGTTTATTGATTGTCAATTTAGAAATATTGGTGGTTTCTGATCCATGTTACTAGGGTTTATGGTAGTAACTTTGAAAATGAAAAAAATGAATTGTGGCATAAACTGACTGATTTGAATTCAAAATATAATCTTCCTTGGATTGTTTTGGATGACTTTGATACCGTGTTTCATGTTTCAGAGAAATTTGGAAGAAGTAAAATTCCTCAAAGTAAGTTTGATAAGGTAAATAATTTTCTCTTAAAACTGGTCTTTTGGAACCAATTATTAGTGGGAATAAGTATACATGGAAGTTTGGATTGGCTAAGAATATTCACTGTAAATTAGATAGAATTTTAATCAACAAATAATTTTCTAATATTTCCTCAGATTTTATATGTTCAACTTCAGAGCAAAATTCTAGTGATCATACCCCTCTAATGATAAATCTATCGAACACTATGAATTTAAATAAGAAAGTGGCTCCTTTTAGATTAAAGCAGTTAGGTTTTAGGAGAGAATTTTAAAATTTTGATGGATAACTGTTTAAACTTTTCATGGTACTAAAAATTTTTAGTTTAGTATGCTTCTGAAAAATATAAAATTCAATATTAAAAATTGGAAAAAGAATAATTGTGTGAATAATAATAAACTGGATTTTTTTAGAAAGGAGGGTAAAATTTTTCAACATCTTGTAGATGATAATCCAAGTGATCTGAGTATAGTTAGCAATTTTTGAATAATCAAAAAAATTTATCTACTGAGATTTACAAAAATACAGTTAATGCCAAACAAAAAGCTAAGGTAGACTGGCTAACTCTTGGTGATGACTATACAAAATTCTTCTATACTAAAATGAGTAATAGAAAGCATATTAATAATATTGGTAATATCATAAATAATACAGGTAACATTTCCAATGCTTATGCCAAAATTGTTAATGAAGCTGTTGAGTACTATGAGAAACTATATTTCAATGAGAATGTTGAAAAAAAATTCCTCATTTTATTTGTAAAAACATTTTGAAAGATAATGCTTCAGATATTCTACTTGCTCCTGTATCTCAAGAGGAAACAAAACATATTATTTTTAATGCCGGTGACAATAAAAGCCCAGGCCCTGATGGGCTTAATGCAAAGTTTTACAAAAATCAGTGGGATAATATTAAAAATCCAATTTATGAAGTCATAAATGAATTTATGGATAAAAGTAAAATTCTTAAAAGTATTAATCATATATTTATTACTCTTGTTCCAAAAAGAAAAATCCTTCGAATACTGGAGACTATAGACCAATATCTTGTTGTAATTTCATTTACAAAATCATTTCTACTGTCTTAAGCAATAGAATTAAAGTATTTCTGCCTTTCATCATCTCTGAAAACCAGAGTGTTTTTGTGCCTGGTAGATTAATTTCAGAAAACTCTATGCTAGCACATGAGATGGTGAGAAAATTCAACACAAAAAAGGTGATAATGTGTGATGACCCGGAATTTGAAAGCAATATCAATTTAATAATATGAAATAAAAATTAAATTGTTTTGATAATCTTTGTAGTAAGATTTGAATTAATTTAATAATCCAATAAATAAATAGTTAACTGATAGATTTTATCTTTTTAAATCTAATACTGGTTTTATATTTATAATATATATAGAATATTGTATATATTATAAATAGGTATTGTTTTAAATTTAATTAATAAATAAATCCTGTTTTCTATGAAATATATATCTTTAGTAAATTGGGTTTTCAAATAGATAAGATAAAAATTTGATTTGTCTAAATTAATTTATTCGATATTAAGTTTTTTTAAAGTATGTAATAAATAAATAAATATGGTTTTAAATAAATAAGATAAATATTGAAATGATTTAAAATATGTTTAACTCAAGTTTTAAAATTTAAATAAATAACAATAAGGTTTATTTTGATTTTATTTTAAATATAGTTGGATAAAATAAATAATTTATTAATAAGAAGACAATTTCTTTTATAAATTATTTATGGTTATCAAATTTTGTTGTTATTTTTAAATATAATAATACATTGTTTCAACAAATAAATTTTTAATAAAAATAATAATAACTGTTTTTCATAATTTAAATTATGTAATTATATTTGTAAATAAACTGGATTTCAAAATTTAATTCGAACTTGAATTCAAGCTTTGAAATCTAAAGTATAAATGTTTTTAATTTGTTTTGATTTTGAAATATTTGTATAAGTTTCATTTTATAAATAAAATTGATTTATTCATTTTAAAATTCACCTGCATGAAAATAAATACATGTTAACAAATTAATTAAACGTATCTTATATTAACATCTAATTAAAATACAAATTAACATAATAATAACTAATTAACATCTAATGACAAATGTAAGCATTATACAAATAAAAAAAACACGTGTTAATCAATAAACACTACAACTTGACAAATGTTATATTTAGGGACATGTGGCATTTTTTTAAAAAATTTGTTTTTTTTTCAGTTTTTTTAAACAAATTCTCTTCCATTTTGTTTCTTTTCAAATCTAAAGCTATGAAGACAAACAAATAAAAAAATAATATAAACACTTCCATTCAATAACTAAAAATTAGAAACATACCAAAATCATGCAAATCAAATTTCGAAATAGCATACAAACCAGATGCATGAAATCAAGCAAGAAATTCTGCAAACCTGCATTTTTTTAAGTGTGAAAGCAAACCTGTATCATTCAAAACAAAGCCTACATTTCACTTAAACTTAGAATTTCAAAGTATGCATGCAAGAATTCGGTGATAAGCCTTCCATTTTTTAACCCAAGCAATCCAAGCAACTCAAAG
This sequence comes from Allium cepa, assembly GCA_030765085.1. Taxonomy (NCBI): domain Eukaryota; kingdom Viridiplantae; phylum Streptophyta; class Magnoliopsida; order Asparagales; family Amaryllidaceae; genus Allium; species Allium cepa. Next base: position 871,572,149 of record CM060943.1, on the reverse strand, counting down.
TTTTAAAGCAAGCATTGGAGTGCAAAGTTTTTTTTAAAAAATAGGGGTTTCAGTTTTCAGACTCTTCAAAATCTAAACTGGAGGCTCTGTTTTCAAATTATAAGGTGAGTAACATATTTTTTATGGAATTTAAGTATTTTTGAATGTTTCTTGTTGATTTCCATGTTTCAGTGTGAATGATATATACATTTATATCAGTTGTTTTTCTGTAGAAATGAATGGATAACTTGATCATGCTGTCCTCTGTATTGTATTACCAGGTTCAAAAATATGTCAAAACCCCATCACCACATAATATAATTTTTGTTAGTGTTTAAATGTGTTTGTTAAATCAAGAATCAAAATTTAAATTTGTTCAGGTTAAATAAAATAAAAATTTTATGAATTATCTCTGAAACTCAGATAACAGGGTCAATTTGTATATATATGAAATACCAAACATACTAATTCATTATTTCAGGAATAAGATCAAAAACATTATTCAAAATCACGATTTTTAAAACTATATTCACAATTTTTAAAACTAGATTTAACATGCAGTCCTAGGTTGAACTTAAAAGGGGAATTTTGGGTTAATGGGTGATCTAAGTATTTTGAGGTGTCGGGGTTCTTCTGGTAGGTGGAGGAGCAGTCATTGATGATTGGAAAAATGTGTGAAATTGATGCGAATCAACATGGGGACAGTGGTGATGAATTATTACCTGTAGCCCTAGTTTTGTTTGGACATTTTGATATGGTCGATACAACCATCAGAGAGGACCGAGTGTCATGGGTCTTTGGGAGGTGATTGCTGTAGTGTAGGCGAAGTTGTGGCCGGAGGTGGACGTTCTCATATGGAAGGAGCATTGAGGTGGAAGCGATGACAGGTTTCATGGGTTTTGGTACTTCTGGTTAAAGGTTTTGGAATTAAGTCTCGAATTTGATTTCGAGCTGTGGAGGGAAGAATTGATGAACGTGTTGGGTCATGGGGTTTGTTGCCTTCGTGGGGAGACCACCGGAGGTGGTTGGAGATCGCCGGAGGCACAGTGCATGTGTGATGCAGCCCAGTTTGAAGAGGACTTAGGTCACGAGCGGCCTAACGAATTCCAAGGTCGCGTGCGACCTAAAAATATGAAGAGTCATGAGGAAGAAGACGTGGATAGCTGTGTGGAACACAATGAAGAGCACCATAGGTCGTTGGAACGACCTAACAAGGCCTTACATCATCCATGACCTAAAGAACTGGGACATGCAATGGAGGATGGTGTAGCGCGTCACACAAGGCAACAAGCTCTAGATCGCAAGCGACCTAACGACTTACGAGCTAATGAGGCAAGTCATGCATTGGAGGGGGGTTTGCGGTGAGAAGGACCAGCGACCTATGTTAAGTCGCTCAAGCAAGACAACGACCTTATGCCGAATGGAGCTTAGGTCGCATGATGTATAGGTCGTGTGCGTTACTTTGTTGAGTCGCTATGTCTTGTGTCGCTATGTTTAAGTCGCCTGTAGTTAGGTCGTTTCTTTTATGTCGCTGCTGTTTTGGGTCGTTGTATATATGTGTTGAGTCGCTTGTTGTAAGGTCATTGTGATGTAACGTTGTGTTTATTGAGTCGCGTGTGATGTAACTCGCGCCGTGATAAGTCGTTTCTGGTGGTTCGTGTGTGTGTTGTGATAGGTCGTTACCGACCTATGTTAGGTCGTAAGTCGCGGCTATGTAGGTCGTGTAACTTGTGTTGTAAATGTTGAGCCGTGTGTTGTTGTAGCCTATAAATAGGCAAGGTCGGGTCATGTGTAAAGGTTGTTGATTTTGAATGAAACTTTGTTTGAGTGCTTTGTGCCTCTTTTGAAATTGGTAGTTGAGTGTGATCTCCTATCTCCACTTTCGGTTATTCGAGTGGGCTCGAATCAACGATTGTTGAAGCCAATTCACGGTATCAAGTGCGCTTGATCAACGTTCGAAGAATTGTAGATCTTCTTTCACGGCATCGTGCGCGATCAGCGTGTCGAAGATAGCTAGAATTCGGTATCTTTTGGAGATCAACGAATTTGGGCATACGGTATCTTTTAATCCATCGATTTATATTGATTCATCTAATCGTTCTTCGATTAGTTTGACATGAAACTTTCATTTCATCATCAATCCGTATATTCCGCTGCGTCATTTGGTATCAGAGCTTGACTTACCCAATCATAGCTAAGCCGAGTCTTGGAGCCAAGGAGTTTGAAGTTGAAGTTGTGCATAGCTTTGTGTAGAAGTGTAGGCCGAGCATCACTTTGTTGTTCAAACCGAGAATTAAAGTGTAGATCCGAGAGTTAAAGGTCATTTTGAAGTATAGCCGAGTTAAGTTTGAGCCGTGCATTGTAAAGTTCAATTTGAAGTTCAAGGCCGAGAGCAAAGTGTTAGTGAAAATTGTTTGATTCAATCATGCCTCCGAGAAGAGCTAATCGTCATCAAAATGTTGAAGATTTGTATAAACGAGAAGATGCTGAAAAGATGGAACAACGAATTAGCAATAAATTCAATGAGAAGTTAGATGAAGGTACTGGGAGGTTGGAGAAATTGATGATAGATATGAATCAAAGGAGAAGGCCGCCAGTCTCGAACCATGGAGGAAACAGTGTTTCACCATCGGCTACGGAAGCGAGGAGGGTGTCGCCACAATCTTTTAGAGAAAGAAGAGAAACAACAATTTCATCGAGAAGAGATCACCATGAATATAGACATGAAGAGAGAAGAACTCCACGTGAGTTTGAAGATGAGCCATATCGTGATGAAGAGAGACATAGCAGAAGAGACATGCGTGATTGAAGGGAAGTTGATGGTCGAGATCGTTATAGACATACATTTGATTTTGATGAAGAGGGTGATAGAGCTAGTATTCATTATCGAGATCGAGACCAAGTTCGAAATTCGTATCGGGATGTTGAGGATGACCGACGAAGGGAGTCGGGTATGAAGATGGAAATTCCAGAATTCAAGGGTGGAATGGTAGCAGAAGAATTTCTTGATTGGTTGTCTAATGTTGAAGAAATTTTTGACTTCAAAGAAGTTCCTGAGAATCGAAGAGTTAAGTTGGTTACTACTCGTTTGAGAGGTAGAGCTATGACATGGTGGCAGCAGACTAAACTTACATGGGAGAGAATGGGGAAGTCACAGATTGAATCATGGGAGAAGATGAAGAAGCTGATGAAGGCTACATTCTTGCCTTACAATTATCAATCACTCATGTATCAGAGGTTGCAGAATCTGAGGCAAGGAACGAAGACTATTAAGGATTATGCTGATAAATTTTATCAACTGATTGCTCGAAATGACATTATGGAGACAGAGGAACAATTGACTGCTAGGTTTGTTGGGGGGTTGAGAATGCAGATTCAAGATATGGTAAATATGTTTGATCCGAGATCTGTTGCAGAAGCACGTCATAAAGCACTTGCTTGGGAGAAACAAGGGAGACGAGGAGGTGGTGTGTTTCCAAGTTACAATACTCAGAACAAGGGTGCTAGTGGGAGTTCCAATGTTTCTAAAGTTGTTAGTAAACCAGCTGTGAAAGAAGTTGAGAAGGCAAAGGTCAACAACAGTTTCAAATGTTATAATTGCCAGGAAGTGGGCCACAAGAGCAATGAATGTCCAAAGCCAAAGAGGCGAGCAATGATTGCTGAAGTAGAAGGTGAGGATGTTGGTGAAGGTTATTCTAGCCCAGTTGAGGAGGATGAACAAGATATCGCGTCGGGAGATGAAGGATGTAATCTTATGATGAGGAGATCATGTTTGACACCAAAGCAATAAGATGAGGCTAGTTTGTTGAGGAGTAATATCTTTCAGTCGACATGCACTATACTGGGAAAGGTTTGTAAGTTTGTGATTGATGCGGGAAGTTGTGACAATATCATTTTTGCTGAAGCTGTGGGAAAGTTGAAGTTGAAAACGGAGAGCATCCAAATCCTTACAAGCTAGCGTGGTTAAGAAAAGGAGGAGAGGTGAAGGTGGACAGGCGAGTTCAAGTTCCATTTTCTATTGGGAAGAAGTATAAAGATGAGATCTGGTGTGATGTGGTGGAGATGGATGTCTGTCACTTGCTTTTGGGAAGACCTTGGCAGTATGATCGATCAATGCAGCATGATGGTCGAACCAATAGCTACAGCTTTATGTTTGAAGGTGTTAAGATCATTTTGGTTCCGAAGAAGAGACAACAAGGAGAGAGCAAATCAGAAGAGATTGAGGAGTTGAAGACTTTGTTGACTTTGAAGGAATTTGTTGAAGAAGTAGAGGAGAGTCCAGAGGTGTTTTTTTTATAGGACATGAAGCCACTGAAACTGATGAAGTTCCAGAGGAAGTAAAGCCGGTATTGGAAGAATTCAGAGATGTGTTTCCTGAAGAATTGCCAACGGAGTTACCACCGTTGAGCGATATTCAACATCAGATTGATCTTGTGTCAGGGGCGGTATTACCACACAGACCACATTACAGGATGAGTCCTAAGGAGCATGAGGAACTAAGAAGGCAGGTGGAGGAGTTGTTAGAACATGGGCGTGTTCAAGAGAGCTTGAGTCCATGTGCAGTGCCAGCTTTATTGGTGCCAAAGAAGGATGGTTCGTTGAGGATGTGTACAGACAGTCGGGCTCTAAACAAGATCACTGTGAGATACATATTTCTTATGCCGAGGTTCGATGATTTGATTGACCAGTTGAGTGGGGCTGTTGTGTTTTCAAAGATTGACTTGAAGAGTGGATACCATCATATTCATATTAGACCGGGTGACGAGTGGAAGACTGCTTTTAAAATGAGGGAAGGTTTATACGAATGGCTGGTTATGCCGTTTGGCTTGTCAAATGCTCCTAGTACATTTATGAGAGTAATGAACCAGATTTTCAGACCATTCATTGGGAAGTTCGTAGTAGTTTACTTTGACGATATTTTGATCTATAGTTGGAGTATGGAAGAGCATGTCCAGCATTTGCGAGAAATACAGTTGATTCTTCGAAAGGAGCAATTCTATGCTGCAACGAAGAAGTGTGTGCTCATGACGCACAGCGTTTTGTTTTTGGGATATGTTTTGTCAAAGGAGGGTATTCAAGTAGATGAGAGGAAAGTAGAAGCTGTGAGGAGTTGGCCACAACCCAAGACAATAACTGAAGTGAGGAGTTTTCATGGGTTGGTATCTTTTTATCGAAGATTCATTCCACATTTTAGCAGTGTAATGGTACCTGTAACCGATTGCATGAAAGGAAAGAAAGTTTGCATGGTCAGAGGAAGCAAGGGTTGCTTTTGAAAAGATCAAGACACTATTGACGTCAGCGCCAATTCTAGTTTTACCAGATTTTCAGTTGCTGTTTGAGTTACATACTAATGCGTCGAAAGTTGGGATTGGTGGAGTATTGAGTCAGAATGGAAGATCTGTTGCTTATTTCAGTGAGAAATTGTCTGGAGCCAAGTTGAGATATAGCACTTATGACGTGGAATTTTATGCAATTGTTCAAGTTGTGAAGCACTGGAGACATTATCTGTTTCAGAAGGAGTTTGTTCTTTATACGGATCATGAAGCTTTGAAACATTTGCAAGGGCAGGACAAAATTTCAGCAAGGCACGCTTCATGGGTCGCGTATCTGCAGCAGTTTACTTTTATTGTAAAGCACAAATCAGGGGTGACGAATCATGTAGCTGAAGCCTTGAGCAGGAGGAATCATCTGTTGACAACGATGAAGGTTGAAGTGATAGGATTTGAACTATTGCCAGAGTTGTTTGAAGAAGATCCTTACTTTACGAAGATTGTTAAAAAGTCAAGGATGGGAGTACTGATGAATTTGTGTTGGTAGACGGATTCTTATTCAAGGGGAATTGATTGTGCATACCGAATTGCAGCTTGAGAATGAAAATTGTAAAAGAGTTGCATGAAGAAGGACATGTTGGACGGGATCAAACATTGCAGTTGATCTCTCAGTCTTACTACTGGCCATCGATGAGGCGGCAAGTTGAAAAGTTTGTGCGTAGATGTCATGTTTGTCAAGTTTCGAAAGGGACAGCTACAAATGCGGGGTTGTATATGCCTTTACCTGTTCCTACAAAACCGTGGGTAGATATAAGCATGGATTTCATTTTGGGTTTTCCTAGAACTCAAAGGGGAAATGACTCTATATATGTTGTGGTGGACCGTTTTTCGAAAATGGCACATTTCATAGCTTGTAAGAAGACAGCAGATGCCGTCCGTGTTACTCAGTTATTCTTTAAAGAAGTGTATCGATTACATGGGCTACCTGAGTCTATTGTTTCCGATCGAGATACTAGATTTCTAAGCCATTTTTGGTTGAGTTTGTGGAAGATGGTCGGAACAAAGCTTAACTTTAGTAGCGCTTATCATCTGCAATCTGATGGGCAAACGGAGGTGGTTAACAGATTGTTGGGGAACTTGTTGAGATGTCTCGTGAAAGATAACTTGAAGAGCTGGGATATGAAGTTATGTCAGGCAGAGTTTGCACATAATCATGCGGTCAATCGAAGTACTGGATTCAGTCTGTTTCAAGTTGTATATTCAAGCTTGTCAAAGGGGCCATTGGATCTGACGGCGGTGCCATATCAGAAGGGAGTTCTTAAGCGAGCCTGTGATTTTGTGACTGAGTTGCAAGAGTGCCAAGAACTGTTCATGAGCGATTACTTGCATCAAATGAGAAGTATAAACAACTGGCGGATAAGAAACGAAGGAGTCTGAACTTCAAAGAAGGTGATTTGGTTTACGCCGTGTTGACAAAAGGTCGTTTTCCAGTGGGAACGTACAATAAATTGAAGGCGCGAAAGATTGGTCCGGTAGAAATTTTGAAGAAAATCAATGAGAATGCGTATCAATTGAAATTGCCAGATAATGTTCATACTTTTGATGTTTTCAACATCAAATACTTAATTCCATATCATGGGGATGAGCATGTTGTGGAAGAGTAAGGTGCAAATTCGGGGACGAATTCCTTTTAACATAGGGATGTGTGATGCGGCCCAGTTTGAAGAGGACTTAGGTCATGAGCGACCTAACGAATTCCAAGGTCGCGTGCGACCTAACAATATGAAGAGTCACGAGGAAGAGGACGTTGATAGCACAGTGGAACGCAATGAAGAACACCATAGGTCGTTGGAACGACCTAACAAGGCCTTACATCGTCCATGACCTAAAGAACTGGAAAATGCAATGGAGGATGGTGTAGCGCATCACACAAGGCCACAAGCTCTAGATCGCAAGCGACCTAACGACTTACGAGCTAATGAGACAAGTCATGCATTGGAGAGGGGTTTGCGGTGAGAAGGACCAACGACCTATGTTAAGTCGCTCAAGCAAGACAACGACCTTATGCCGCATGGTGCTTAGGCCGCATGATGTATAGGTCGTGTGCGTTACTTTGTTAAGTCGCTATGTCTTGTGTCGCTATGTTTAAGTCGCCTGTAGTTAGGATGTTTCTTTTATGTCGCTGCTGTTTTGGGTCGTTGTATATATGTGTTGAGTCGCTTGTTGTAAGGTCGTTGTGATGTAACGCTGTGTTTGTTGAGCCGCGCGTAATGTAACTCGCACAGTGTTAAGTCGTTACTGGTGGTTCGTGTGTGTGTTGTGACAGGTCGTTACCGACCTATGTTAGGTCGTAAGTCGCGGCTTTGTAGGTCGTGTAACTTGTGTTGTAAATGTTGAGCCGTGTGTTGTTGTAGCCTATAAATAGGCAAGGTCGGGTCATTTGTAAAGGTTGTTGATTTTGAATGAAACTTTGTTTGCGTGCTTTGTGCCTCTTTTGAAATTGGTAGTTGAGTGTGATCTCCTATCTCCACTTTCAGTTATTCGAGTTCCCTCAAATCAACGATTGTTGAAACCAATTCACGGTATCAAGTGCGCTTGATCAACGTTCGAAGAATTGTAGATCTTCTTTGACGGCATCGTGCACGATCAACATGTCGAAGATAGCTAGAATTCGGTATCTTTTGGAGATCAACGAAGATGGGCACACGGTATCTTTTAATCCATCGATTTATATTGATTCATCAAATCGTTCTTCGATTAGTTTGACACGAATCTTTCATTTCGTCATCAATCTGTATATTCCGCTGCGTCAATGTGCACCGCGCACTTTTGTTTCAGGTGGCCTGGGTGCAAGCATTGGGGCAACTCGAGAATCACGCGGGAAATTGTGGGGCATGGCTCGAAGCAGAGGGTTTGCTGACTCGAAGCAAATTTTGTTCTTGCTTGGGTTTAAGCATATTAACAGGTTATAGTTTTAAAAACCCGTAGTTCAGTTTTTATTTTAAACTAAAAAGTTTAAAAACTAAGTTTAAATGAAGTAAAGTTTTAAAGGAGATTTAAATCTAGTTTTAAATCTGAGTTAAGTTTAAATCTAGTATGTATTATAGTTTCAAATGATTTTGAAATCTTATAAGTTTTTTTTTATTTTGAAAGTGGTTTCCAGTTTTAAAAATAAAAATAAAAAAAAGTAGAAAACATGGCGGTTTTCTGGAATTAAATTTTGTTTTGAAAATCAGAAATAATTTTAAACAGCAGTTTGATTTTCAATTTTAAATTCAGTTTTCTTAAGACCCTTGGATCTTTAAGTTTTCAAAAATGGAATTGGGATTTTAAAATAAAAGTTTTAAAAATCAAAATTTAAATCGAAAGTTTAATTCAAGTTTAAATTTAAATGATTCAAATAAGGAATGGATTCAAGAGTATTGAATTTAAAATCTGGATATTTGAATAAGTTTAAAATTTTAAATGTTTTCATACAAGTTTAAATTTATATTGTTTATTAGAAATAAATTTGTTTTCAAACAAATATTTTAATTTGATTTTCCTTTTGAATGAAGACATTATAAAAAGTTTATAAAAGAAAGTTGAGTGATTTGTTAACTTGAATTTGAAATTTAAAGGGTAATGTATTTAAACTTAATTTTAAACGAAATTAAGCAAATTGGTTAAGGCTTATCTTATATAATTTTAAATGAAGTAATAAATGTTATTTACGTTTATTTTAAATGATTTTAAATGGAATCTAAATTGGTTAATGCTTAAATAAATATCATTTTGAATTTTAGATTCAAAATTAAATTTGAATTTAAATTTTAAAATGCAATGTTCTAAGTACACTTTAATATTAATAAAATTATTAATAAGGAATGGATTATCTTAGAAATTATTAAGGTGTTAAAATAATTAAATAAATAGGATAATTAAGGAATGACTTATTTATTTAATTAATAATTAATAATTTGGATTAATTTAAATTAGAGATTAATTAAGAAGTAATTAAAGAAAAGTAATTAAAGAGTTAATGGTTAATGATGGTCATTAACATAAGATAATTTAACAATTAATTAATGTGATTAATTTTTAATAATCAATTAGATTAATTAATAAATGATAATAAATCATAAAATTTATTTAAGTTTAATTATTTAAATAAAAGTAATTAAGACATTAATTACTTAATGTAATCAATGGGGTTTGTTGAGATTGGTTTAAATTAATGAATTAAGTTTAATTAATTTTAAACATTGGATTTGATAATAATTAATTAATGTAATTAATGTAATTACTCAATGAAGTAATTAAAGATAATTACTGAATGTAATTAGTGGATGATGTTGGGATTGTGAGTGTAATTTGGATTAAATTATTTTGTATAATTAACCAAGGGATTAATTCGGGAATTAATTAAGGAATAATTAATTGGATGAAGTGATTAAGAGCAGTTAATTAATCAAAGGTGATTACTAAATATGGTTTAAGTGAGATTAATTACTGAAAGTAATTAATTTAGTTGAGTCATTAATTATATATAATTAAGAATCATTTATTAATATAAATAATGAAGTAATTAAGATTGATTAATTAAGATTAATTAATCAATAATTAGTAATTAAGGGTAATTAATTATAATTAATTAAGGTTTAATGTAATTAACTATAGATAACTAACTAATTAAGTAATTAAAGGTTAATTACTGTATTTGGATTAGAGTAATTAATTTTGTGAAATTAATTGAAGTATATTTAATCAGGATTGATTAATTAAGAGGTTAGTTAATTAATTAATTAATTAATTAATGATGTAAGCAGGATTTATATTGTGTAAGTAATTAATTTTAAATTAATCAAAGATGATGTAATTTATTTAATTCAATTTAAATTAATTATAGATAGTATGATTATAGGCCAATGCTTATAAATGGATGATATTGGTTGCCTTGAATGGTTTGGAATCTCAACTATGAGATTAGTAATGCTGTGTGATATGGATGCATTGGTTGCATTATGACATGGATTATCTTTGATAATGATAGTGTGGATTATCTGTGGTTATGATAATGATAATTATCTGTTGTCAATCTGTGAATTATCTATCTGTTTGTATATAGATAATGTTATTGAATTGTTTTAAACTCTAAAACAACTTGGACCTAAAAGACACGCTTTGGATTTCGATGAGAGCGGGATCGGGTTTCCATATTTGGATATCCAAAAACCACATCGATCCAAATTAACGATAGGTCATGAATCTTATGTGAAGAGTGAAGACTCGAGGTGTAAGGTCTATTAGTCAGTTTAACTTTAGGGGTGATTCCGTGATGAGTTTGACGGAAATAGTACTTACAGGCTCGAGGTGGAGATTCAGAGTGCAAGGGTTATCGTCGTTAACTCTGAGGCTGATTCCAAAATGAGTGTAACGAAATAATGCCTTCGGATTCGTTCGAACCCGGAACGAACTTGTATGGATTGAATGCTTTCAGCACATCGTCAGGTGGACGATGAGCATTCTAAGAGATATGTTCTCCAAAGGTAATCGTAGCCTCAAGCCTCATCAACCGGGAATGGCTAAAACAGAGGAAGTGCAGCAAGGCTTCGTGGGTAGCTCCCACTGGAGAGCAAGATTTTCCCCTATATAGAGGTCCCTTTTTATTCGGCTTAGTGGGCGGTTGAATATGCGCACCAACTGCGGTGTTGTCTTGTTCGAAACTGTTCAGTAAGGAATGGTTCCGGCCTTGTGTTGCAGGAGAGCGGGCGTACTCCTCGGTACGTTGATCTAGGCCACGTACTGTGACGGACGATACCCCAGTAGCCCTGTCATTGATGGAATCCAAAATCCAATAAGTGCCGTACGTATTAGTTGTGCCCAACTATGTTGGAACGTGAGATGTAAGCATTCCAGCTATTTCTGTATTTTACTTGAAAACCCTAGACTCTATTATAATATCACTGGATTTCCTATCAAATGTTTTGGTTAGCGTAAGGTAAAAACTTTTCCATGTTTATGTGTGGGAAGTCTTACGTGATACCTTTCTTTTCAAAAGGTTTTTGAAAGTTAAGCAACTTTAACCTGTTACTCACACCAGACCCATGTCTGATCCAAAGTTTGTTTTTGTTTTTCAAAAACTCTTGGGTACTCAATTTTTTACGAGTAGCCAAGGGATTCAGGTTAGCTTTGACGAATATTGGAGGAGCAATGGAGCAAGAGGCTTCTGCGTTAGATATATAGTAATTCCTCTGTGTGTTCTGTGTTGTCTCTGAGTTGTATTATGTTGTAAATACTAGGCAGGTGTTTATAACTGTCTAGTATGTGTTGTATTATCTGTGTACTCTAATAGTAGTTGTAAACTATGTAATATTTTATGTTATTAATATAATTTATTCGTTCCGCTATTTAGATTCTGATGTGTTGTTTTTTCTTCTTCTCTTTCATTCTCTTTTCTATCCCTTTCTTTCTTATTAGCGATGCGACTTCCTGGTGTTTGGAAGTTGGGTCGTTTCAGCGGTATCAGAGCATTAGGTTGAGTGAATACCTAGGCTTTGGAGTGGTGTCTATCTTGAGAGAGCGTATTTGTAATTTTAAAATATTTATATATATTTATCTATTTCTACCTATCTGTTTGGTTGCCTGTTTAGGTTTTCCAATATAGGTTATAAAGGTAGACAAGGTAGTGGTGTTTGTAACATGATTACTACCATTGGTTGAAGTTTGTATGTTTGAGGTTGGAAGTATATCTATCGATACTGTAGACCTAATATCGTCTCGAGTAAGCTTTGTTGTGTTGAAGTATTTCATCAATCTCTGAAGGAAACCTGTTAAGGTTCGGAGTCATCTTTGAAGTACAGAGTTTGGTATGTAGAGTTTGATCTATTCGATTGGGCTGGAGAAAGTGATGGTATTTTGATACCTCAGGAAGTTGTAACTACGTGATGAGATGCAGTGACTATGGATGTGTCCGAAGATATTTCTTTGGAACAAGTTTTGGAAGTGTGTCTGCTTCAGTGTTATGGCTGGATTCGGTAGGATATTGTGGTGTGTCTTTCTGCTTTGAAGTCGAAGTTTCTCGAAGAGCTTTGGATTAGGAAGTTTGACATTGGTGTCAGCAGTGTAGCTCGAAGTGTTCTGTGAGCCGACAGAGAGGTCTTAGCTGAGTAGTATTTCTGAAGATGGAGTTTAGAAGCTACTGAGTGAATCCGTTTCTTCAATGGATTGACTAGACCAGTGTAAGTTGTTCTGTTTGGTAAAGAGAGGACAGTTTTTCTTTGGAAATTGTTCTGGGTTGATCGCAATAGTGACTTGCGATAGTTGAGTGTTCTCTTGGACGGTTGGAGGTTTTATGGATGCCTTCTGGGGAAGATAGAGGTTTGTCAACATCTGGAGATTGAGTTTTCTTATCAACTAGGATTCCAGGAGGGGAACTGGTGGTTCTGTTTAGTTGGAGAATGACTCCTAGAGATGGAGTTTGATGAAGCAACACATATTTTTGGAGGAATTTACGAGTTTTCTTTATGGATCCGTTGAACCATATTTCTGGAAGGTGATGTCCAGTTAGTGCTTTTTATCTTCATCAGCATTTTCTTATCTACTTCGGATCAGAGTTGTGCAGTGGAAGCAGTTTGAAAGTGTTTCTGATTATCTTTTCCGGATTAGGAGGGGTTTTTTGTCTTCTGCTATTTATGGAGTAGAGTTGTGTTTTTGGGTTTGGTTGATCTTGAGGAGATCATTCTGTTGGCTTTTGATTGTTTCTAGAGGAATCAGCAAGGGTTAAGCTGATCAGTTTGGATGATGGCAATCCAGGATCGTCCGAAGACTTTTGTGGATAAGGGATGAAGAAATTTGAAATTCGAAGTTGGAGACTTCATTATTATTGTAGTTTTCTATGATTCAGGAGCTATAAGTTTTGGTAAGACTGGAAAGCTAGCTCCGAAATGTTTTAGATCTCATCTGTGTTTTGGTTGGATCAGTGTTTGGTTTTCAGGATTGAATTGCCAGTTTGGATAACTGGAATTCGATGAGTTTCACGTATCTTTGAGGTAGTACGTGTATGATATATCTCTAGTTTTGGAACCAGCTGTTAAGGAGGATTTGGTTGTTGAGTCAGACTCGTCTGTAGTCTGATATGCTGTTTAGTTCTGTAGATCTAGATGAATAGGAGCTCTGTACCTTAATAGTATTAATTGTTTGGAATCTGTAGAGCGAGTATCCCGATATTTATACTGGGGAAACTCGTGGAAGTTCTATCTAGAATTTTTCTAGATAATTAGATTTGTTTGATTGGGTGAATTGATTGCTATGGTTGTTAGCATATCATTGGTATATGCTTGTGTTTTAAAATTTAATCTTTAAATAGATTATTAAATTACCTTTGTTTAAAATTTCGGGCACGAAATTCTTTTATGGGGGAGGAATGTGATGACCCGGAATTTGAAAGCAATATCAATTTAATAATCTGAAATAGAAATTAAATTGATTTGATAATCTTTGTAATAAGATTTGAATTAATTTAATAATGCAATAAAATAAATAGTTAATTGATAGATTTTATCTTTTTAAATCTAATAATGGTTTTATATTTATAATATATATAGAATATTGTATATATTATAAATATGTATTGTTTTAAGTTTAATTAATAAATAAATCCTGTTTTCTATAAAATATATGACTTTAGTAAATTGGGTTTTTATATAGATAAGATAAAAATTTGATTTGTTTAAATTAATTTATTTGATATTACGTTTTTTTTAAAAAGTATGTAATAAATAAATAAATATGGTTTTAAATACATAAGATAAATATTGAAATGATTTAAAATATGTTTAACTCAAGTTTTAAAATTTAAATAAATAACAATAAGGTTTATTTTGATTTTCTTTTAAATATAGTTGGATAAAATAAATAATTTATTAATAAGAAGACAATTTCTTCTATAAATTATTTATGGTTATCAAATTATGTTGTTATTTTTAAATATAATTATACATTGTTTTAACAAATAAATTTTTAATAAAAATAATAATAATTGTTTTTCAGAATTTAAATTGTGTAATTATATTTGTAAATAAACTGGATTTCAAAATTTAATTTGAATTTGAATTCGAGCTTTGAAATCTAAAGTATAAATGTTTTTAATTTGTTTTGATTTCGAAATATTTGTATAAGTTTCATTTTATAAATAAAATTTGATTTATTCATTTTAAAAATTTACCTACATGAAAATAAATACATGTTAACTAATTAATTAAACATATCTTATATTAACATCTAATTAAAATACAAATTAACATAATTATAACTAATTAACATCTAATGACAAATGTAAGCATTATACAAATAAAAAAGACATGTGTTAATCAATAAACATTACAACTTGACAAATGTTCTATTTAGGGACATGTGGCTTTTTTAAAAAAAATTGGTTTTTTCAGTTTTTATAAACAAATTCTCTTCCATTTTGTTTCCTTTCAAATCTAAAGCTATGAAGACAAACAAATAAAAAATATATATAAACACTTCCATTCAAAAAGTAAAAATCATAAACATACCAAAATCATGCAAATCAAATTTCAAAATAGCATACAAACCAGATGCATGAAATCAAGCAAGAAATTCTACAAACCTGCATTTTTTTTAATTTTGAGAGCAAACCTGTATCATTCAAAACAAAGCCTTCATTTCACTTAAACCTGGAATTTCAAAGTATGCATGCAAGAATTCAGTGATAAGCCTTCCAGTTTTTAACCTCAGGTGTAAAGGCCCGCAAATCCGTACCCCTTTGAACTAACAAAATTCCCAATAGTTCTGTCCAAAGTGGCACAAAAGTACGAGTCTTCAGGTAAAAGAAGAAAGAGGTAGAAGAAGAAGAAAAGAAAACAACATCAGAATCTCACATCGCAGCGGAATAAAATATAATATATAAAATACAGCTTTTAAATACAAAGAAATCTGTACTGTATACATATACATACCATCATCAGTGTACATCAATCAATTATACATGCCCATACACAGCGGAAATAATAGACATATACGGAAATACGCTCTGTCATCCAGCTCGTCCCCTGAGCTCCAACATTTAACCTGAACCTGTTTAACTCGGTCTGACCCGAGCATCATATAAAACAACACCCGAATCAGTCTGGAAAACCAGCGTGAGAAATCACACTCAATTGGATTATTATATTTTCAAAAATCCTTTGAAAAACAAAAGCATCTCGTAAGACCACGCCACAAATAAACATGTCGGGTTTTTACCTTACGATAGCCAAAACAATTTTTATGAAATTCGTCTGATATTATAATAGTGTCTATAGAAAGTAAAATAGAATCTAGCTGAAATGCTTGCATCTCAGGTTTCAGCAATAGTTGGGCACAATCAAAACCGTACAAGCGCTTATTGGAGATTGGATTCCATACAATGGCAGGGCTACCGGGGTACCGCCCGTCACAGTACCTGGCCTAGATCAGAGTACCGAGGAGCCACCCTAACTCCCCTGCAACACAAGACCGGAACCATCCCTTACTGGACAGTCCCAAGAAAGATCACCCCGTGGTTGGCGCGACCAACCACCCACTAAGCCGAAATAAAAAAGGACATCTAGACAGGGGAAACCTTACTCTCCAGTAGAGGCTATCCACGAAGCCTTGCTGCACCTCCCCTGTTTTAGCCATCCCGGTTGATGAGGCTTGAGTCTAAGCGTTACCTTTTCAAGAACGAGTCCCACTTAGAATGCTCATCGTCCAACTAACGATGTTCTGAAAGCATTCAATCCATACAAGTTGCCCTGGGTTTGGACAAACCGAATCACCGTCTTCAACTCTTCACGGTCTTCATTCGTAATCGTTCAAACTGGATCAAAGTGGTTTTCGGATTATTAAATCTGATCCCGGACTCTTCGAAACGATCAGCGCATTGTCCAATATTGATAGTCGGTGATTTAACTATCAATTAATCATTCACAAGAAACCATCAAATAATTTCCTCAAATTACTTATCTCGGATATCTACTTAAGATATTATCTTTATATTTCAATGCCTTGAAATTAGATTCAATTCACTCTATTTCTCATGAAACCATTTAAGTCTTTGTCAACCATTTATAATATTTTCCCACTTCAATAGTTCTCAAAACTTGGAAAATATTTCTTTATCTCTTATTTCTTTCCTCAAAAATCATTTACAGTCTCATTTGTAAATTTTCCAAAGCCATTTAGCTTATTAATATTTCAGGTTTCATTTCTGCTCTTCTTGTGAATTTTATCTCACCTCGAAATTCACTTATCTTATACTTGAGATTTTATTCAAGTTCTCATAACCCTCTATAAAATCTTCCCTAAAGATCTTATTCAAATTAATTACACTTTCTTTACTTTTCAAGAGGATTTATAATTGGATTTCAAAAAAAAAAAAAATTGAAAACATCTAGACTTATAAAAGTAAGAAAAAATGGTTTTATTTCAAATTATGGTTTAAGGTAAAATTAAATATAAATGTTAAAATTTATATCCAGTTATTAATGAATTTTCAAAGCTAGTTTAGAAAATTATAATTTATTATAATAAATACTAGGCATCAAAATAATTTTTTCGAAATATTCTAAATCTAGATAATAGTTCTTTACAAATTATATAGTATAGTAATTTTAAAAAATATTCCTTTATGACCAATTTATATTTTTAGAAAACCCAATATTCATCCATAAATTCCTCTTGACCATATTCTCATTTCTTACTTTCGGAAATATTCAACTATTTCCTTCGAAAACCAATTTTCATAACTCAAATTAAGTTCTCGCCATGACTAATCTCATTACGTATCCACTGTTACTTTCTACCTCATTTATAAACTCCGTTTATAAATTTATAACTCCCTTAAGTTTTCTTTTTATTTATAAAAACAAAATTTGTTTTTCAAAGATCCTATCTTTATAATTTTATTCTCCAATAAAATCCCATATTTGTTCTTTAACAAAATTTCATTTCTTCATATGGTTCCTTTTATTTTATTTCTTAATAAAGTTCCTTTTACTTTATTTCTTAATAAAGTTCCTTTTACTTTATTTCTATTCATCGATTACAATATTTCTTAGAGTCTTTGTATATAATTTAATTTTTCCCAAACTCAACTTTAACTAATTTAAGTATAACCAAGTAATAAATATTCTTTTAATTTTACTTTAGTCTCAATAGAAGTAAATCCAAATCCTAAAGAAATGTTCTTTTAATCTAAGTTTCATTTAACTTCCTTCAATTAAATTATTTATGGCATTTAAAAATTAGTAAATTCCAATTTCCATGTTATTTAACACTATATAATTCAATTCGCATGCAATTTCATATCAATTCATTCATCCTGTCATATGACAACATATATATATAATAAATAAATATCTTTGGGGAATCCTATTGGATCCCTCCATCCTGTTTTCCCTGCATCCACAAATGTTAGCACAATAACATATCACGGTATATGGGTTTATAATATCATCCAGTGAATAAATTATTATCAGCAAAACACATCCAATGATTTAAATTTAACATTTAAATTTAATCTATGGCATCCAAATGAGTGAGAAAGTCTCACCTTTGCTTTTAAGTTGCAATCCTTCCCAATCTCGACCCGATTTCCCGACCGTTGACCTTATATAAACAATTATATGATTTTTATTAATATTTGAACCAATCGAACGATTAATTTCCGTTTAAATAAATTTATTTTAAAATTCCTAATTTCTTTCCAAAATCTTATCTTAATAAAAATTATGTTTATCTAAGTATATTAAAACTTGTAACAGTATACATATATTTGTTCATACTTGTATTTCTTTTCTGTACAGCAAAAAAATGTAATTTACTTTACTGTACAAATTTTCTTCTTTCGTATCTATATAAAAAATCATATTTTTAAACTTACTCGTGATTCATTATTACGCTCTCATTTTCTTCACTGTATATTTACATATATATATATACAGAAAAACAAAAGCATATATATGCCTTACTGTAATGATTTCTTCTTCTTCTGAAAGTGTATGCACAAACATGCTTCTGTTTTACCTATATGTATATACGTTATATTTCCTTCCTTTCATTTCAGTAAATAGCAAAAAAATAAATTTTCTGCTTTACTTATTTTTTTCCAAATTCGAAAACAAATAAAAAAAACCATACCCAAAACGCGAACTGCAGATGCCAAATCGAACGTTGCCGAAGCCCTAGCTCCTCCAAAACAAGCGTGCACGCCTCCTTGTGAACGTAGCCGACCAAGTCGATATGCAGGTGACCCACATCACCCTGCCATACTCGCGTCCAACAGCACACCTCGCCTCCATCAAGTCGCCGCACCATCCACAACAACGACGCGACCTCGAGATCTTCTCGTGACCTAGCTTCAACAATCACGGCATGGCCAAATGCTCAAACGCGAAACGATTCGCGTATTTCCCCCTTTTCGATTCGCGAGTTAGGGTTTATTTTTTTTGTATGCCGTTGAATTTGGCTTCAAAAAGAAAATGTGACGAAGAAGACTTCGAAATTAAAAATGTGAAGGGAAAGGTTTCGCGATTCTGAAGAAAAGAAGCGGCCATTATTTTTTTTGATTTCTGAACCGAGGAAATAAGAAAGGAAATTGCGTGATTTAAGTGAGGAAAGAAGACAAGATCGATTAGTAGGGTGGCTTATTCAGATGAGGTCGGCTGAGATGAAAGGATTTCGGCGGGTGGAAAGACGAAAGATATTTAAATTTAAAACGATTAATTATTTTCGAAGCGTTTTTACCTCGTACGATCACACGATAGCTCCGAAAGCTACGAAATTTGAAATTCGATAATAATTCACTATTATGGATCCAATGGAACTAGTTTCGTCGAATTCCGAGACTGTGCCTCGGAAGGCTATTTTTAAATATTAAATTAAACGATATATTTTAAAATCGAACAAATCACTGTTACATTCAAATTTTAACTCATCTATTATTTGCAGTATTATTAATATAAATTCTATAAGCCTTTAAAAATATTTTAAACAAGCTTACTACCCCAGATTTAATATTTTACCCAGTATTCAATTACTATTTTAATAATTAATTAATTCAACAGATCGTTATATTTAAATTTTGAATCCTTTCTATCCTATAAAACCAAACTGCTCATATTAAAATCAAATTAAAGTTCAAATTAAATATTTAAATCCAATTTAAATATTGCAAATTAGCCGTCAAAAATCAGGGTCATTACATTCCTTCCGCCTTAAAAGAATTTCGTCCCCGAAATTACTAGTTAGAAAGAATGGTCCAAAACCCGTTACTACTTTTCAAAACCAACAATTCAACATCCTACCAACTATCTTTTTAATAAAAGACGCATTACTCTTCTCATTAACTTTCCAAAATTTTCCCTAATTTCAAACTATACTATTTGTTTAACCATTCAAGTTTCAATTTAAAACCAAATTTTGAATTAACAAAATTTTCTCAAAATTTTTCTAACTCCCTAAATTCCCGAAATTTTTTGCCAGCGTCTCCTTTGCGTGGCTAGCTCGGTATAACTACAAAATGGCTCTACTGCCTCCCAAATCCCAAAAGAAAACAAAAGGCCAAGTGGCTCGATCAAAATCCCAATCAATTTTCGTATAGAAATTTAAACACCTACCTTTTTTGTCGAGCATTTTTATCTTCTGAAATCAAAATCAATTCTCTTTACCTTTATATTACCTGCATATCTTACACAGCAATATGTCCGATCACAATATTCAAAAACATTTTATCGACTTTCTTACAAATGTCAATACTTATTCATTCAAATATTATTTTAGATTATATTTGAAATATCAATTCCCAATTGAGAATGCATCATTCCTTACTTAAGTTAGTATAAGTATTTTATGTGTTTCTTATATTTATTTTCATCTTACCACTTTAGTTTGTATCTATTCTTATTCAAATTGATTCTTCCATTTCCATATGAATTCAATTTATCTTTAACTCTCAATATTTAAATTCTATTTTTCATTTATAACAAATTCATGTCATTATTTTAAATTAGTTTCATTCACTAATTTATTTCAATTTCCAATTTGAAAACGTTTATCGTTAACAAAAAAATTCAAAAAATTTCTAACTCCCAAAATTTCCGAATTTTTTTGGCAGAATCCCCTTTGTACGGAGGAGCTTTTGCAATTTGACAATAGATATAAGTATATATACATCGACCCACACGGTCGGAAAAACCAAAAACAGTTCATATTTCCTAGTTTGTATTGCGTAGGTGTACCTTATTTAGCATTTCAAGCAAGCGGCGTATTTATTTAAGCATTTGCGCGTACAAAATCTCGCTAAACGGTCTTCCGGTACCTGTACTTACTCAATTTAAACACATAAGTAACATATTTATGAAATTTATAACATTTCATTTATTTAAACAGGTGCAACAATCAATAACATAAGCAATGCATTATAAATGCCTCCATAAACCAATTTATATAGTTTCCAAACTACTTCCGTTTGTTTTTAACTGTTTCATATACCATTTGCATTCAATACACGTGGTTAACAACTCGTTTTCTTATCTTCAATTCATAATTATGTCCAAACAATTCATTTCAAAGTTAATTGATTTCAAAATCAATCCATGCTACTTCTATCAGTTGATAATCACAAGTTTATTATTTATAAACAATGTACACAACCAGTTTCCATAAGCAGTTAATAAAGTCTCAATATTAACCCAATCGCTTTACTCAATTTCTATATTATCCTATCCAATTCGGAATGATTTTTAACATCATTTTCTTACATTCTATTCATTTTTAATCTAACCTACACATATTCATTGCATTTGATTCACAAGTCAAATCTTTATTTACTTTATCATTCCATAAATTTTTTCATTTAATTCCACTTACGTCAAATGATTAATTTAAGCAATTCGACGATATTCATTCAAACAAACAATTCCTTTAGTTTCATAACCATTTTAAAATTGATTTCAACTCAATTATTTCTAATTTTATTCCATTTTATTTACATAATATATATTTGTATTTTCTTCCATCATTGGTTCCAGACAATCCATTTCACTAAGCTCAATATTCCATGCTTAATTATTACCAAATTAAATCCACCCAAGTTTCATTTAATGGGCTTTCACCCTTACTCGAAGCCAAGCTTTTATTATTATTAACTTAAGTCAATTTACTTATTCCAACTTCATACTCCAGTTCATTTCCATTTTAATTTGATTCTCATCTAATCAAATTCCATTAAATTCAATTAGCCATTCCCATAATCCATTTTAATTTCAAATTCCATACCCAATTTATCTGAATTTATTTTATTAATAACAAAGTCATGTTTAACTTATACTTGAATTGGATTTTATTTGCAAATGCAAACCATTTTTATTTCAATCTAATTCCACAACATTTCCACTTATATTTAATTCACCACCAATCCCAGTTGAATTTTATTTATAACTCGAGTTCATTCCTAACTCCATTATTATCTCATAATCCATCTTCTATTTAACCAATTTAAATCTTATTAACATATTCAATTAACCAATTTATTCCAAATTAGTTCATTCCCACTTCTAATTCCATATTGGGTTTTTTATCTTTTTTTTAAAAAATCATCGCATTATTTTACTTGAGTTCAATTTTATTTAGAATTCAAATTTGAATTTTTATTTCATTTTCCAAATGCAAAACAATTTTATTTTGGCTTACTATTTAACTTCTTCATATGTTTCTCTTATAAGTCACACATTTATTTATATTCACATTTCCATCCATTAAATAATTAATTATCCAATTTAGTTCACTTCTACTTTTAATTCGGAATTATATATTTTTACTTAGTCATATATATATATATATATATATATATATATATATATATATATTTATACACACACACACACACCCCAATACAATTTCTTATTCAACTTACTTTTACTTGTTAAAGTAAGAATTTAATTCCACTCAATATTATCTACAACTCAATTGAATTTTATTTCAATTCAATTTTGTTTAACTGAACTTCAGTTAAATCTAGCATCATACTGTATTCTTTAATCCACAATTCACTTGCATTTAATTAAATAAGAACTTAATTTCATTTAATATCATCCACATCTCAATTCATTTCATTTCAATCTTAAATTTAAATCCAATTATAAATTTAAGTTAATCTCAACCAAATTTAATTTCTATTAAAATTTTCCAATCTAATTCATTTACACTCTAAATTTCATTTACTTCACCAATTTATTTATACTATTATTATTTTCCATCATTAGTTAAATTCCAAAAGTTAAATTTTCAACTTAATCCAAGTTAGTTCCTTATTTTTGACTTCATTTTAATTTTAACTCAAAAATTCATTCTCATATTTTCCCTAGTTATATAAGCCATTTTAAATCTTTACAATCTTATTTGTCTATCATACTATCATCCAAACACTTTAATTATATATAATAATTTACAGAAAATTATTTCTCTTTATATCAAAATATATTTTGGGTAAAATTATTTCATTTACCCGCTTTCGAAAACAATATTGTGTCGAATTATTCTATTCAAGTGTTTAGAAACACCTTCGGCATAGTTGTGCAGACTGTGCTGACGAAGGTTCATATGCCACTCAATAAATCAATCAACACAATATAAAATCATTTTATATTCACTAGCAAATACGCTCTCATATCTATTAATACACTCAAGTTCATTCAAGAGTACTAATGACTCTATCTCTAATGAGTAATCCCCACCAGGGCCAAGGTTCTCGCTTAACCTTTCTGCTCTGATACCAAGTGTAAAGGCCCGCAAATCCGTACCCCTTTGAACTAACAAAATTCCCAACAGTTCTGTCCAAAGTGGCACAAAAGTACGAGTCTTCGGGTAAAAGAAGAAAGAGGTAGAAGAAGAAGAAAAGAAAACAACATCAGAATCTCACATCGCAGCGGAATAAAATATAATATATAAAATACAGCTTTTAAATACAAAGAAATCTGTACTGTATACATATACATATATACCATCATCAGTGTACATCAATCAATTATACATGCCCATACACAGCGGAAATAATAGACATATACGAAAATACGCTCTGTCATCCAGCTCGTCCCCTAAGCCCCAGCATTTAACCTGAACCTGTTTAACTCGGTCTGACCCGAGCATCATATAAAACAACACCCGAGTCAGTCTGGAAAACCAGTGTGAGAAATCACACTCAATTGGATTATTATATTTTCAAAAATCCTTTGAAAAACAAAAGCATCTCGTAAGACCACGCCACAAATAAACATGTCGGGTTTTAACCTTACGATAGCCAAAACAATTTTTATTAAATTCGTCTGATATTATAATAGTATCTATAGAAAGTAAAATAGAATCTAGCTGAAATGCTTGCATCTCACGTTTCAGCAATAGTTGGGCACAATCAAAACCATACAGGCGCTTATTGGAGATTGGATTCCATATAATGGCAGGGCTACCGGGGTACCGCCCGTCACAGTACCTGGTCTAGATCAGAGTACCGAGGAGCCACCCTAACTCCCCTGCAACACAAGACCGGAACCATCCCTTACTGGACAGTCCCAAGCAAGATCACCCCGTGGTTGGCACGACCAACCACCCACTGAGTCGAAATAAAAAAGGACATCTAGACAGGGGAAACCTTACTCTCCAGTGGGGGCTACCCATGAAGCCTTGCTGCACCTCCCCTGTTTTGGCCATTCCCGGTTGATGAGGCTTGAGGCTAAGCGTTACCTTTTCAAGAACGAGTCCCATTTAGAATGCTCATCGTCCACCTGACGATGTTCTGAAAGCATTAAATCCATATAAGTTGCCCTGGGTCTAGACAAACCGAATCACCGTCTTCAACTCTTCACGGTCTTCATTCGTAATCGTTCAAACCAGATCGAAGTGGTTTTCGGATAATTAAATCCGATCTCGGACTCTTCGAAACGATCAGCGCATTGTCCAATATTGATAGTCGGTGATTTAACTATCAATTAATCATTCACAAGAAACCATCAAATAATTTCCTCAAATTATTTATCTCGAATATCTACTTAAGATGTTATCTTTATATTTCAATGCTTGAATTAGATTCAATTCACTCTATTTCTCATGAAGCCATTTAAGTCTTTGCCAACCATTTACAATATTTTCCAACTCCAATAGTTCTCAAAACTTGGAAAATATTTCTTTATCTCTTATTTCTTTCCTCAAAAATCATTTACAGTCTCATTTATAAATTTTCCAAAGCCATTTAGCTTATTAATATTTCAGGTTTTATTCCTGCTCTTCTTGTGAATTTTATCTCACCTCGAAATTCACTTATCTTATACTTGAGATTTTATTCAAGCTCTCATAACCCTCTATAAAATCTTCCCTAAAGATATTATTCAAATTAATTACACTTGCTTTAGTTCTCAAGAGGATTTATAATTGGATTTCAAAAAAAAAAAAATTTGAAAACATCTAGACTTATAAAAGTAAGAAAAATGGTTTTATTTCAAATTATGTTTTAAGGTAAAATTAAATATAAATGTTAAAATTCATATCGGTTATTAATGAATTTTCAAAGTTGGTTTAGAAAACTATAATTTATTATAATAAATACTAAGCATTAAAATAACTTTTCCGAAATATTCTAAATCTAGATAATAGTTCCTTACAAATTATATAGTATAGTAATTTTTAAAGATATTCCTTTAA
Source organism: Allium cepa (assembly GCA_030765085.1). Classification (NCBI taxonomy): domain Eukaryota; kingdom Viridiplantae; phylum Streptophyta; class Magnoliopsida; order Asparagales; family Amaryllidaceae; genus Allium; species Allium cepa. The sequence continues at coordinate 871,547,181 of CM060943.1, read as the reverse complement.
AACCAATTTATATTTGAAGAAAACCCAATATTCATCCATAAATTCCTCTTGACCATATTCTCATTTCTTACTTTCAGAAATATTCAACTATTTCCTTCGAAAACCAATTTTCATAACTCAAATTAAGTTCTCGCCATGACGTATCTCATTACGTATCCACTGTTACTTTCTATCTCATTTATAAACTCCGTTTATAAATTTATAACTCCCCTGAGTTTTATTTTCATTTATAAAAACAAAATTTGTTTTTCAAAGATCCTATCTTTATAATTTTATTCTCTAATAAAATCCCATATTTGTTCTTTAACAAAATTTCATTTCTTCATATGGTTCCTTTTACTTTATTTCTTAATAAAGTTCCTTTTACTTTATTTCAATTCATCGATTACAATATTTCTTAGAGTCTTTGTATATAATTTAATTTTTCCCAAACTCAACTTTAACTAATCTTAGTATAACCAAGTAATAAATACTCTTTTAATTTTACTTTAGTCTCAATAGAAGTAAATCCAAATCCTAAAGAAATGTTCTTTTAATCTAAGTTTCATTTAACTTCCTTCAATTAAATTATTTATGGCGTTTAAAAATTAGTAAATTCCAATTTCCATGTTATTTAACACTATATAATTCAATTCGCATGCAATTCCATATCAATTCATTCATCCTGTCATATGACAACATATATATATATATATATAATAGATAAATATCTTTGGGGAATCCTGTTGGATCCCTCCAACCTGTTTTCCCTGCATCCACAAATGTTAGCACAAAAACATATCAATTCCACTTCAAAGTGGGATATCACGGTATATGGGTTTATAATATCGTCCATTGAATAAATTATTATCTACCAAACACATCCAATAATTTAAATTTAACATTTAAATCTAATCTATGGCATCCAAATGAGTGAGAAAGTCTCACCTTTGCTTTTAAGTTGCAATCCTTCCCAATCTCGACTCGATTTCCCGACTGTTGACCTTAGATAAACAATTATATGATTTTTATTAATATTTGAACTAATCAAACAATTAATTTCCGTTTAAATAAATTTATTTTAAAATTCCTAATTTCTTTCCAAAATCTTATCTTAATAAAAATTCTGTTTATCTAAGTATATTAAAACTTGTAACAGCATACATATATTTGTTCATACTTGTATTTCTTTCTATACAGCAAAAAAATGTAATTTACATTAGTGTACAAATTTTCTTCTTTCATATCTATATAAAAAATCATATTTTTAAACTTTCTCGTGATTCATTATTACGCTCTCATTTTCTTCACTGTATATCTACCTATATATATACAGAAAAATAAAAGCATATATATATGCCTTACCGTAATGATTTTTTTTTCTTCTGCAAGTGTATACACAAACATGCTTCTGTTTTACCTATATGTATATACATTATATTTCCTTCCTTTCATTTCAGTAAATAGCAAAAAAATAAATTTTCTGCTTTACTATTGTTATTTTTTTTCCAAATTCAAAAACAAATAATAAAAAAAAAAACCATACCCAAAACGCGAACTGCAGATGCCAAATCGAACGTTGCCGAAGCCCTAGCTCCTCCAATACAAGCACGCACGCCTCCTTGTGAACGTAGTCGACCAAGTCGATATGCAGGTGACCAACATCACCCTGCCATACTCGTGTCCAACAACGCACCTCGCCTCCACCAAGTCGTCGCACCATCCACAACAACGACGTGACCTCGAGATTTTCTCGTGACCTAGCTTCGATTATCACCGCATGGCCAAATTCTCAAACACGAAACGATTCACGTATTTCCCCCCTTTCGATTCGCGAGTTAGGGTTTATTTTTTTTGTATGCCGTTGAATTCGGCTTCAGAAAGAGAAAGTGACGAAGAAGACTTCGAAATTAAAATATGTGAAGGGAAGGGTTTCGCGATTCTGAAGAAAAGAAGCGGTCATTATTTTTTTCGATTTGTGAACTGAGGAAATAAGAAAGGACATTGCGTGATTTAAACGAGGAAAGAAGACAAGATCGATTAGTAGGGTGTCTTATTAAGACGAGGTCGGCTGAGATGAAAGGATTTCGGGTGATGAAAAGACGAAAGATATTTAAATTTAAAACGATTAATTATTTTCGAAGCGTTTTTACCTCGTACGATCACACGATAGCTCCGAAAGCTACGAAATTTGAAATCCGATAATAATTCACTATTATGGATCCAATGGAACTAGTTTCGTTGAATTCCGAGACTGTGCCTCGGAAGGCTATTTTTAAATTTTAAATTAAACGATATATTTTAAAATCGAACAAATCACCGTTACATTCAAATTTTAACTCATCTATTATCTGCGGTATTATTAATATAAATTCTATAAGCCTTTAAAATTATTTTAAACAAGCTTACTACCCCAAATTTAATATTTTACCCGATATTCAATTACTATTATAATAATTAATTAATTCAACAGGTCGTTATATTTGAATTCTGAATCCTTTCTATCCTATAAAACCAAATTGCTCATATTAAAATCAAATTAAAGTTCAAATTAAATATTTAAATCCAATTTAAATATTGCAAATTAGCCGTCAAAAATCCGGGTCGTTACACAAGCAATCCAAGCAACTCAAAGTTTTAAAGCAAGCATTGGAGTGCAAAGTTTAAAAAAAAAATAGGGGTTTCAGTTTATAGGCTCTTCAAAATCTAAACTGGAGGATCTGTTTTCAAATTATAAGGTGAGTAACATTTTTTTTATGGAATTTAAGAATTTTTGAATGTTGCTTGTTGATTTCCATGTTTCAGTGTGAATGATATATTCATTTATATCAGTTGTTTTTCTGTAGAAATGAATGGATAACTTGATCATGCTGTCCTCTGTATTGTATTACCAGGTTCAAAAATCTGTCAGAACCCCATCATCACATAATATAATTTTTGTTAGTGTTTAAATGGGTTTGTTGAATCAAGAATCAAAATTTAAATTTGTTCAGGTTAAATAAAATAAATTTTTTATGAATTGTCTTTGGAACTCAGATAATAGGGTCAATTTGTATATATATGAAATACCAAACATACTGATTCATTGTTTCAGGAATAAGATCAAAAACATTATTCAAAATCATGATTTTTAAAACTAAATTCACAATTTTTAAAACTAGATTTAACATGCAGTCCTAGGTTGAACTTAAAAGGGGAATTTTGGATTAATGGGTGATTAAGCATTTTGAGGTGTCGGGATTCTTCTGGTAGGTGGAGGAGCAGTCATTGATGATTGGAAAAATGTGTGAAATTGATGCAAATCAACATGGGGACAGTGGTGATGAATTATTACTTGTAGCTCTAGTTTTGTTTGGACATTATGATGTGGTCGATACAACCATCAGAGAAGACCGAGTGTCATGGGTCTTTGGGAGGTGATTTCTGAAGTGTAGGCGAAGTTGTGGCCGGAGGTGGAAGTTCTCTGGTGGACGGAGCATTGAGGTGGAAGCGATGACAGGTTTGATGGGTTTTGGTACTTCTGGTTACAGGTTTTGGAATTCAGTCTCGAATTTGATTTCTAGCTGTGGAGGGAAGAATTGATGATCGTGTTGGGTCGTGGGGTTTGTCGCCGTCGTGGGGAGACCAACGGAGGTGGTTGGAGATCGCCGGAGGCACGGTGCATGTGCACCGTGCACTTTTGTTTCAGGTGGCCTGGGTGCAAGCATTGGGGTAACTCGAGAATCACTCGGGAAATTGTGGGGTATGGCTCGAAGCAGTGGGTTTGCTGACTCGAAGCAAATTTTGTTCTTGCTAGGGTTTAAGCATATTAACAGGTTGTAGCTTTAAAAACCTATAGTTCAGTTTTTATATTAAACTAAAAATTTTAAAAACTAAGTTTAAATGAAGTAAAGTTTTAAATCTAGTTTTAAATCTGAGTTAAGTTTAAATCTAGTATGTATTATAGTTTCAAATGATTTTGAAATCTTATAAGTTTTTTTTTTTAATTTTGAAAGTGGTTTCCAGTTTTTTTTTAAAAAAGAAACCTGGCAGTTTTCTAGAATTAAATTTTATTTTGAAAATCTGAACTAATTTTTAAACAGCAGTTTGAATTTCAATTTTAAATTCAGTTTTCTTAAGACCCTTGAATCTTCAAGTTTTCAAAAATGGAATTGGGATTTTAAAATAAAAGTTTTAAAGATCAAAAGGTCAATTCAAGTTTAAATTCAAATGATTTAAATAAGGAATGGATTCAAGTGTATTGAATTTAAAATCTGGATATTTGAATAAGTTTTAAATTTTGAATGTTTCAAACAAGTTTAAATTTAAATTGTTTATTAGAAATAAATTTGTTTTCAAACAAATATTTTAATTTGATTTTCCTTTGGAATGAAGACATTATAAGAAGTTTATAAAAGAAAGTTAAGTGATTTGTTAACTTGAATTTGAAATTTAAAGGGTAATGTACTTTAAACATAATTTTAAATGAAATTAAGCAAATTGGTTAAGGCTTATCTTATATAAGTTTTAAATGAAGTAATAAATGTTATTTACATTTATTTTAAAGGATTTTAAATGGAATCTAAATTGGTTAATACTTAAATAAATATCATTTTGAATTTTAGATTCAAAATGAAATTTGAATTTAAATTTTAAAATGAAATGTTCTATGTATACTTTAATATTAATAAAGTTATTAATAAGGAATGGATTATCTTAGAAATTATTAAGGTGTTAAAATAATTAAATAAATAGGATAATTAAGGAATGACTTATTTATTTAATTTATAATTAATAATTTGGATTAATTTAAATTGGAGATTAATTAAGAAGTAATTAAAGAAAAGTAATTAAGAGTTAATGGTTAATGATGGTCATTAACTTAAGATAATTTAAAAATTAATTAATGTGATTTATTTTTAATGATTAATTAGATTAATTAATAAATGATAATAAATTGTAAAACTTATTTAAGTTTAGTTACTTAAACAACAGTAATTAAGACATAAATTACTTAATGTAATTAATGGGGTTTATTGAGATTGGTTTAAATTAATTAATTAAGTTTAACTAATTTTAAACATTGGATTTGATAATAATTACTTAATGTAATTAATGGAATTACTCGCTGAAGTAATTAAAGATAATTACTGGATGTAATTAGTGGATGATGTTGGGATTGTAAGTGTAATTTGGATTAAATTATTTCGCATAATTAACCAAGGAATTAATTTAGGAATTAATTAAGGAATAATTAATTGGATGAAGTGATTAAGAGCAGTTAATTAATCAAAGGTGATTAATAAATATGGTTTAAGTGAGATTAATTACTGAAAGTAATTTATTTAATTGAGTAATTAATTAAATATAATTAAGAATCATTAATTAATATAATAAATGAAGTAATTAAGATTGATTAATTAAGATTAATTAATCAATAATAAGTAATTAAGGGTAATTAATTATAATTAATTAAGGTTTAATGTAATTAATTATAGATAACTAACTAATGAAGTAATTAAAGGTTAATTACTGTACTCCGATTAGAGTAATTAATTTTGTTAAATTAATTGAAGTATATTTAATCAGGATTGATTAGTTAAGAGGTTAGTTAATTAATTATTTAATGATGATGTAAGCAGGATTTATATTGTGTTAAATTAATTATAGATAATATGATTATAGGTCATTGCTTATAAATGGATGATATTGGTTGCCTTGAATGGTTTGGAATCTCAACTATGAGATTAGTAATGTTGTGTTATATGGATGCATTGGTTGCATTATGATATGGATTATCTTTAATAATGATAGTGTGGATTATCTGTGGTTATGATAACGATAATTATCTATTGTGAATCTGTGAATTATCTATCTGTGTGTATATAGATAATGTTATTGAATTGTTTTAAACTCTAAAACAACTTGGACCTAAAAGACAAGCTATGGATTTCGATGAGACCGGGATTGGGTTTCTATATTTGCATATCGGAAAACCACATCGATCAAAATTAATGATAGGTCGTGAATCTTATGTGAAGAGTGAAGACTCGAGGCGTAAGGAATATTAGTCAGTATAACTCTTGGGGTGATTCCGTGATGAGTTTGACGGAAATAGTACTTACAGGCTCGAGATGGAGATTCAAAGTGCAAGGGTTATCGTCATTAACTCTGAGGGTGATTCCAAAATGAGTGTAACGAGATAATGCCTTCGGATTCGTTCGAACCCGGAATGAACTTGTATGGATTGAATGCTTTAAGCACATCATCAGGTGGACGATGAGCATTCTAAGAGATGTGTTCTCTAAAGGCAATCGTAGCCTCAAGCCTCATCAATGGGGAATGGCTAAAACAAGGGAGGTGCAGCAAGGCTTCGTGGGTAGCTCCCACTGGAGAGCAAAATTCCCCCCTATCTAGAGGTCCCTTTTTATTCGGCTTAGTGGGCGGTTGGATATGCTCACCAACTGCGGGGTTGTCTTGTTCGAAACTGTTCAGTAAGGAATGGTTCCGGCCTTGTGTTGCAGGGGAGTGGGCGTACTCCTCGGTACATTGATCTAAGCCATGTACTATGACGGGCGGTACCCCAGTAGCCCTGCCATTGATGGAATCCAAAATCCAATAAGTGCCGTACGTATTAGTTGTGCCCAACTATGTTGGAACGTGAGATGTAAGCATTCTAGCTATTTCTGTATTTTATTTGAAAACCCTAGACACTATTATAATATCACTGGATTTCCTATCAAATGTTTTGGTTAGCGTAAGGTAAAAACTTTTGTATGTTTATGTGTGGGAAGTCTTATGTGAAACCTTTCTTTTCAAAAGGTTTTTGAAAGTTAAGCAACTTTAACCTGTTACTCACACCAGACCCGTGTCTCACCCGGAGTTTATTTTTGTTTTTCATAAACTCTTGGGTACTCAAATTTTTACGAGTAGCCAAGGGATTCATGTTAGCTTTGACGAATATTGGAGGAGCAATGGAGCAGGAGGCTTCCGCGTTAGATATATAGTAATTCCTCTACGCGTTCTGTGTTGTCTCTGAGTTGTATTATGTTGTAAATACTAGGCAGGTGTTTATAACTGTCTAGTATGTGTTGTATTATCTGTGTACTCTGATAGTAGTGGTAAACTATGTAATATTTTGTGTTATTAATATAATTTATTCGTTCCGCTGTTTAGATTCTGATGTGTTGTTTTTTTCTTCGTCTCTTTCTTTCTCTTCTATCCCTTTCTTTCTTATTAGGGATGCGACTTCCTATTGTTTGGAAGTTGGATCGTTTCATAATGTGTGCTTAAAAATAGACTTACAGAAAGCTTATGACAAAGTGAATAGGCATTTTATTTATCATGTCATGAAGTGTATGGGATTTCCAAGTAAATTTTATGACTTGATCATGGAATGTATTAACACCCCTACATTCTCTATACTTATTCAAGGAAAACATGAAGGTTTCATCAATAGTAATTGGGGTATTAGATAGGGTGACCCTCTATCACCTTACCTACTTACAAGGTTATAGAGTATTTTTCTGTTCTAATGGAAATAGAAGCTATTAAAGGGAATATTAATCCCATAAATAGAGTCCAACCTTGTATTAATCACCTTATTTATGCTGATGATCTTAAGGTTTTTATTAAGGAAAATAAAAAATGCAGCATCCATTAAAAATATCTTTGACACTTTGAACAACTTTGTAGGTTTGCAAAGTAACATAGACAAAAGTAAAGCATATTTTAGTAAATATAGCAGTTATAAAAATGACGTTCTAAATGTTTTAAAAATTACTGAAGGTGATCTTCCTATAAAATATTTGGGATTGCCTTTATCAGTAATCAAATTAAAGATTGAGGTCGTTCTATTTTACTGGATAAAATTCAAGAAAGAATGGAAACCAGGTCTAGTAAACTTCTTTCTATTGCAGGGAGAATAGAATTAATTAAAACTGTTGTTTATGTAATAATTTTATACTGGTTACAAACTTTTCACATTCCTGCCGCTTCTATTAAAAAGTTAGAAAGCAGATGTGCTAATTTTTTTTGGAGAGGTAAATATCAAAAAATTAATCGGGATACTGTCTGTAAGCCAAAGAATGAAGGTGCGTTTGGCATTAGAAATATGAAGGACCTTAGTCTAACTTGTCATTTAAAATAACTATGGAGATTTCTTAGTGCAGACTCGCTATGGGCCGGATGGATGAAGGCTAAGTATCTCAGAAAGGGTAATTTCTGGAATATTACTCCAAACAGCAATCAGTCTAATATTTGGAAACGTATTTTAAACTGTAGAAATATTGGTAAGTTTCTTTTGGAAAGAAATTTTAAATCAGGTGCTGAAACCAGCTTATGTTTTGACTCGTGCTTCAATAATGACTCCTTTGTTAATAAAATTGGATGGAGTGATTTAGTTATTTTGGTGATTCTAATGCAACGGTGTCTTCTATTATTATAAACAATCAATGGCAACCTCAAATTCACCCAATTACTAATCCACACAAAGGTGAAATATGTAAAATTCACATTGATTGCAATGCAGACAGTGACAACTGGATATGGAAAGCAAACAATAAAGGGAAGTTTTCCTTTAAAAACACATGGAATGCTATTAGAAATAAAGTCACCAAAGTTGATTGGTATGATTGTATTTGGAACAAGGTGAACAACCCCAAGATGGCATACTGTACTTTCTTTGCTTTTCATAATAAATTGCCAACTTAGGACGGAATAAATAGTGTAATAGTTCTGGTTCACTTTGTTCCTTATGCAATCTAGAAAACGAGAGCTCTAATCATTTATTTTTTGAATGCATCTATTCGCAGTTTATATGGAAACATATTAAAGCTAAACTGGATATTCAAAACAATGATCAATTGGATCTCAAGCAAGTTATTCAGCTTATAAAAATCAAGTCCAAAGGAAAATCATTTGAAAGAGATCTTGCACACATCTACGTTACTACTACGGTCTATCATATTGGGAGAGAGAGAAATGCTCGTACTCATAACAAAGTTAATAGCAATAAAGAGCAGAAATGGCTTATTATTGTAACAGACAGTAAGATCCTACTTCATAAATCAACGAAAAAAGTGAAAGATTAAACCAAGTTCGCAAATTAGCTGAAGACCGGAGTACAGAAGTAGGAAGTAAGCATCTAGAACAACTCTTAGCCCGTCCAAAGAGTATAAGGACGAGTAATCATTTATCTGAAGAGTATAATTCCACTAGTGCTTCCAACAGAGTTCATTTTGCCTCTAACCATGATCGTGCTGCTCTCCAAAGGCTAGAATTATCAGATCTGAGTCCTATTGACTACAGATCTGTCAATTTTAGTAAGCAACTGGAACAAGAGTATACCTTTGATAGAACCTCAAACAGAGCTTAAGCTAAAAAAACCGAGTGCATGCTGTTTTCCAGAGGGAGGATTCAACATATTTGAGTCGTATTGACTACAAATCTGCTGATTTTCCGTGGATTAATCAACTTCAGAATAGTATTTTTACTATCGAAGAAACTAAAGGCATGAGATGAAAATTTCACGAAGGCCTTTCGTATTGGGAAAGAGGCGAACCCAATGGAGTTAAGAAGGGAGGTGGCGAAGCATAATTTGTATGCCGTCGCCATTTTTTTCCTTTTTTCTCTAAAGCTTGTGTAGTGATAATAGTTTGATGTCGGCGATTGTATTGTAGGGTTTGTGTTTTTAGGATGAGATATCGGGTTACCCGAACTCTATATTTTCTTCGGTACTTGGGCTAAGCCCGGTTTACCTCTATTCAAAAAAAAGTTAGTATTGGGCCAAGCTTCTTTTTTTGGAGTTAATTTATTTTTTTTACTCTTTTTTTTGTTTTTTTATAGTTTTAACTTTTAAGTTGTTGTCTTGTCTAAAAAAAGGAAAAAAAATTGTTTTTGTTTTCCAACAAAAAAATGTCTCATCTTTTGATAAATATTTTATTTTCCTTTTGTTTTACGTTGTTTTCATTTGTTTTCAGCTTCTTCCATTTGATATATATATATATATATATATATATATATAAACCAAAAATTTTTTTGTATATATATATTTTTAACTTTCAAGGTGACAAAGCAGAAAGTCAAGAAGAATCGCTTTGCTAAAAATCGTCGCTAAAAAAATTGCTAATGAACTGCATGCTCTGATATCGTGCTTTCATCACTTGTTTTAATTTGAATTGCATTGTTGATTTCTTGCATTTGCATTTATACAAAAAAATTCAAAATTCAAAAAACTTAAAGAACTTCATTTTAGTTGCATTATAAATTCACGTTTAATTTTTGCTTTGCATTCATTTATCTTTTTTTTTCTAACGACAAAACCCAAATTCTCATAAGGTGGAGGATTTCGTCGCCCTTTCCTTAGCCCACAAATCGCATTTCATCGAAGAATTTGACTAATAATAAAGGTTAGACATTCAACTTAAGGGTGTCGCGAGCTCACTTAGGGCTCAATTGTATCTTGACAATTATCTTCTTTGAACAAGTTTATTTCTATGTGTCTAGGTTGCGGTAGAGTAATAACCATTTACAAATATTAAGGTGGTTCGTAAATATTATAGTGGTTCCTCTAAAGGTACTTCAACCTTTGGCTGCATTGCTACGGTGATTCTTGGTGCACCGATGACCCTTGCCCGTTACATGGCTACGAAATATATTTTTTGATCTGAGACAAAGTGTGATTATATAATTTTGGGTTAGGAGCTACTAAGGACAGAAAATTTGTAATTAAGTCATTTGCATTCATTTAGTTTCACTAGTTCATGCACATATTAAAAAAATTCAAAAAATTAAAAATCCAAAAAAATTGTAAATTTTACATAACTTGAATTTTTTATCCAAAAAAATCATTTTATATCCTTTCCTTTAAAAATTTACAATCAAAAACAAAATTATCCAAAAAAATTATAAAATCTTTTCCACAAAAAAAATGAAAATTAAAAAACAGAAATAAAAGTCAAATTCCCATTTTCTAATAATTTATTTTCTTTTGGTAAATATTTGAAAATTAAAAAAAAAGATTTTTTTTTTAAAAATAAAATCAAAAATAAATTTCACTTGGTAAATAGTTTTCTTCCTTTTAACAAAAACATTTTTTCACTTCATTTTCCAAATCCTCTTTCATTCTCTAAACTCCATTCTAACTTCTTTCTCTTCTCGACTTTCACTTGCGCATGAGTACTTGGACTCGTAACACAACAACAAATAATCGTTTAACTCGAACAGACGATCCTCCCACATGGCGAACGAGAACGCCCATTGAATCATATGGATAGAATCTTTCCCGATATAGTTTCTATTCCATCTTGCATCACGTTACCTGCCCCCTACGGGTAACCATTTCGAAATTCATTCGAACCATGTTGCCACGTTTTCAAAATTTGGCAATTTTGAGCACGATGACCCATACATTTTCTTGACTGGATTCGAACTAGTTTGCGCAACCATTAAACTCCAACAACTCCCCGATGATGGAATTAAACTTCAATTAATTCCGTTCGCTCTTACTGACTACGTTGTAAAATGGTTATACAGCTAACCATCTAACTCCATTAAAACTTGGGAAAATTTCGTAAAAGCTTTCTTAAAAAGTTCCATCCTTTGGAAAAACGAATAAAATCTGATACGAAATCGTCAATTTCCATTAATTTAGGGAAAAAATTAGAAAAAATTTGAAAGATTCAAAGAGCTTTTGATAAAATGTCCACATCATAACTTCAAAAAATGGACGATTTGCCAAATCTTATACGATGGATTCGAAAACAGCTCACAAACCATGCTCAAATAAATGTGCCAAGGCAACTTTATTTCCCAACATCACGACGATGCTTGGCAATTGTGACGCCCCACCTCTATACTCATGCTAGCCAAGGGCACCACGAGGTAATGCCGTCAACTAGCACGAAGAATAAGGCTATTGAGGAGCGACCCTCTGTGTAATTGCTTTGTGCGAGCACCGATATGTTAGATAGTATAACATGCATTTCATTTAGCAAGGAAATACGACATACCGATACGAACTCAAAGCTACTACACAATGGCTATATGGTCCTCGGAAAAAGATGTAGAAATAAACATAACACAAATCAGTCACAGACAATCATATCACAAAGGCGGAAACAGATATGAATATAACTCATATAAGTGTACATCAGAGTAGTGGTCAAATAAGATCGACAATATCACAAACAAAAAGATATAAGTGCTACATCAAAGAGCATGTATACACTAAGGAGTCTCTATCTCGAATGTATAACAACAAAAAAACTACCAATCTAATGTAGTTAGACAAAAGCCAGATAATAATGATCCCCGATAAGGAGTCAAGCAGAAGCACCTGTAACATCTCGGTCTGGCCCGAGTATTATTTAATAAGAAAATAATAAACGGATCTGTCTAGCTATAAACATCGGATAAGAATGAGATTGAATAAGGGATGTGACAAAAATGTATGATAATAATAATGCCATACTGTGATAGGTATGCATTTGAAAATCAACCAGAGATTAATCAATATCATAAGAATCTTCTCGCAAATTAAAAAGAAATCCATATTCTTTTTTTTTATTTGCTAAGTCACAAATATTGGCAATCATCTCAATGCCAATCTTAAAATTTGTTGAAAACACAAATTCACCAATGCATAAATATTGATAAACTCATCAATGTAAATCACTAAAATTGGTGAGACACAAATTCTAGAAATCATCAATTAGAAATTCAGAAATCACATGAGGGGGAGGCCTATCATAAAACGGGAGCATGAAAACTCACCAACACTTGTATCACAAAACAGAATGCTATTCCATGGTTGCTAACCATTAATTTTGAGCCGAGGCTCCATAAATGGCCCGAAGACCATGGGTCTCTACCCCACCAATTTTGATCCGAAACTCTATAGAAACGGGGTTTAGTCTCCCTCACAGACAAAGTGACATCGCACATTGCTAGTCTAAACCACAAAACGATCATCATCGATCATCAAGAAGTGTCAACTACACTAAACTAGTAAATAAATGAGTTTAGCCTCATGTCCCATAACCACTGGCTTAACTTAAATATTTACGAACAAATTGTAGATTCCCACTCACAAATTGTCGAGTTTCAATCGGACAAGTCCAAAATTAACCGACAAAGTAAACGCAAGCGTTTCATACCACTTGTTTTACAAAGTCGTTTAATTAGATTTCTCAAACGAATGAAGTAAAGGTTTGTATATACTAATAGATTGGAAAATGGTCTTAAAAGCAAACTGTCAAAAATAGAGTTTAAATCATCTTTATGAAAGGATTTGAATATTTACTACTAGTATTGAAACCTGTGCATTTTAAGGTGACAAGCCACAGAAATGATTGTATAAACAATCAATCACCAAAAATTCACATACGAAGACGTGAATTAAACCCAATGAAATCGATATTAAACCCATCAAATGGATATTCCCAAAAATCCAAAGAAAGAAGTCATCAAAGTCGATAATAGTGATAATAACTAGTCGGATCGACCAAAAATCGATTAACATTGGAGTTTTACTCAAAATTAGGCAAATAGGCAGATATGCAAAGGTCCATACGTCTGAGGGGTTGATCGAGATGTCTGGTTTTGGTTTTTGGAAATATTCCAGAAAACCAACCAGACGTCTGGTTGGGAAAACCAGACATCTGAAACCATCCAGACATCTGGATTTAAGAATCTGACGTCTGGGATTGGTTTCTCACTTTTTTTTTATTTTTCTCTGCCGCGTATAATTTTCTCCACGAGGCAAAACCAGACGTTTGGCATTGGTATCCATATGTCTGAACACCTGGTAAGGGCAACAATTTTCCTAGGCCATGATGGCCAAAATAATTTCGAGAGTAATCGAGCGAGCAATGGTGACTAAGGATTTACGCCGAGCGACAACCCAGCCTTATAGGCTCTTCGATGCATCCCAAACAACATAACCAAACATCCTTAGTAGGATTTTCACCAAATTGGACTTCAAATCAACCAATTATTAAATCACCAAATCAATTCAAATCAAAAGCAAATGATCATGAATAGATGTTAGAAATTCATACCTAACCACAAAGATAGATATAGACATATATGTGAGATAAAAATCTCACCTTTTACACAAAATCAAGGAAGAAGAAGCTTGAAAACAAAGGAGGATCAACCACTCTTCAATCTCAACTCTAAAAGCCCCAATCTAAGATGATAAGCAATATTTCGCAAATTAGGTTATAGGAAATTTCTGAAATTGGAGAGAGATTGAGATCGAGAAGAAGAAGGAAATGCTTACCTAAGCTTCTCTTTGAATTTGGAGATAAAACTTGGATTTGCTAAAGAAAATAAGGCCTAGGATTTTAATTTCCAATCTCCTCCACCATTTTTGCTAAAGCTTGAGTTGTAGGAAATATTATGAAGGAATGAGGAGGAGTGGAGTGGAGTTGGGTTGATATGTTCGGTTAATGGGCTGAAACCCAAACCCAAAACCCTAAGTGAAAAGGTCGAAATTTTAGCTAGCTTCAAACAAATCGATGTTTATACTCAAAAAGGTCGAAAATGACATTTTAAACTCAATGGAAGTAGACTCGAGTCCTAATTTGACAGTTTGCAAAAAGTAGCATTTCGGACTATAATCCGACTAACGATACTATATTTAAATATACAATCATAAAATATGCGGGTTGTTACAGACTCCTCTCCTTAAAGAAATTGCGTCCTCGTAATATTTAAAAAGAAGATAAAAAGTAACAACCATAAAAGCGTATCAACATAAAAGAAATTTGAAATAAGAAGTTCACCTTGAAGAGCATGAGGGAGTAAGTCCGGGTGTGTTCACTCGATGAATTCCCTAGATTTCCAAGAGCAATCCTTAGGATTTGAGGACCATTGAACTTTCACAAGAGGGGCATCTTTATTTCGAAGGCGTTTTACTTCCGAAGCAATAATACGAATAGGATGTTGCTCATAAGTCAAATTAGGCGAAACTTCAATTCCTTCCACAACACTGGGCTCGAGAACAGAATCGGAATCCCTAAAGCATTTCCGTAGTTGAGAAAGCTGAAACACGTCATGAATAGCAGAAAACTGAGCCGGTAATAAAAGGCGATAAGCCACGGAACTAATACATTCGGTGATGGGAAATGGACCAATATATCGAGGCGCTAATTTTCCCAATCGACTGAAACGCACAACATCCTTCATAGGGGAAACACGAATAAACAAAAATTCTCCCATAGAAAATTCTAATTTCCTCCTTCGGTTATCGGCATAGGATTTTTGCCTACTTTGAGCTTCTTTCATCCTATGACGAATAAGGTCAATCTTTTATGTGGAATCACGAATAAAATTTGGACCTAAAACCAGCTTCTCACCGGCCTCAAGCCAACAAGAAGGAGACCGGCATGGCCTTCCATATAATGCCTCGAAAGGTGCCATAACAATACTCGATTGGAAGCAATTATTGCAGGAAAACTCAAAAACAGATATATAATCTTTCCAACTTCCGCCAAAATCAAGAACACATGCACAAAGAAGATCTTCCAGAGTTTGATTCACATGCTTGGTTTGTTCATCAGACTGCGGATGATAAGCGGTGCTGAAATTAAGCTTCGTTCCCAAAGCTTTCTGAAGACTCTTCCAAAATCCACTAGTAAACAATGGATCACGATCGCTAACAATAGAAGTAGAGACTCCATGCAATTTAACAATTTCTTTAATAAAGAGTTTAGCCAAAGTAGGTACAGTCCGATTGGACCGAACTGGAACAAAATGGCTGATTTAGTAAATCTATCAACTATCACATATAGGCTATCATGACCGGAACGAGAACGGGGAAGTCCGTCAATAAAATCCGTGGAAATCTGGCCCCACTTCCAAATTGGAATGTCCAAAGGTTGCAATAACCCACCGGGCCTTTGATGCTCGGCCTTAATGAGTTGGCAAGTCATGCAACGCTTAACAAAGTTAGCAATATCGGATTTCATTCCATCCCAATAATAAAGTCGCTTCATATCTGCATAAATTTTACTGCTACCAGGATGAATGGTAAATTTAGAACCATGAGAATCTTCTAAAATATCTTCACGAAGATTACTAACATTTGTCACGACAAGTCCACCAAATTTTCGAATACCGCCATGAGCATCAATATCAATTTTATCCCTAAAATTTTGGCTAAGAAGAGGCAAATCGGGATCTAGCTTTTGACTTCAAACATGCGGTCTAAATAGAAGGGTGAGCCTCAAGGCTACATAAAACAAGAGATGAACATAAATCAGATTCACGTTCTCGAATCTCGCAAGTGGACAAAATCCCGAGATCATTCCATTCGGATATCATCATAGAAACAACCGCTTGTTGCTTACGACTAAGGGCATCGGCAACACGATTTCCTTTTCTGGGAGTATAAACAATATCAAGATCATAAGATGCAAGGAATTCGAGCCAACGTTGTTGATGCAAATTAAGTTCCTTTTGAGAAAATAGATACTTCGAAGATTTATGATCGGTGTAGAGAACAAATTTTTCTCCCAAAAGATAATGACGCCAAATTCGAAGGGCGAAAACAATAGCCGCGAGTTCTAAATCATGAGTGGAATATCTAGTCTCGACAGGCTTTAATTGCCTAGAAGCATTAGCAATAACACATTCTCTTTGCATAAGAATGACACCCAATCCAACCCGATTAGCATTAGTATAAACAATAAAATCTTGGTTCCCTTCGGGAATCACAAGATTAGGAGCATCGGAAAGGTGTTCTTTTAATTTTTGAAAAGAAGCTTCACTTTTGTCTGACCAAATGTATTTAACTCCCTTCTTTGTCAAACTAGTAGGAGGCATGGAAATTTTAGAAAAGTCCTTTATGAATCGACGGTAATAACCTGCCAATCCAGGAAAACTACCGATTTCCGTCATACTCTCCAGTTTCTTCCAATCTTGAATCGCTTCAATCTTTGAAGGATCCACGGAAATTCCGGATTCAGAAATGTCATGACAAAGAAATTTCACACGAGATTGTTAAAAGTGGCACTTAGAAAATTTTGCTTTCAATTGATTGCTCCTAAGAGTTTCCAACACAATCTGAATATGTTTTTCATGCTCTTCCACGGTTTTAGAATAAACAAGAATGTCATCTATAAAGATGAGAACAAATCGATTGAGGAAGTCTTTGAAAACTCAATTCATAAGGTCAACGAAATAAGCTGGAGCATTCGTTAAACCAAATGGTATAACAAGCCATTCATAAGATCCATAATGCATATGGAATGATCTCAAAGGAATGCTATCCTCCGCAATACGAAGCTGATGAAAATCGGTTACTAAGTCCAACTGTGAAAAGACTCTAGCACGGTTAAGTTGATCGAATAGATCATCAATCCGAGGTAAAGGGTATTTATTCTTAATGGTAAGGTCATTAAGCTTGCGGTAGTCAACGCAAAGCCTAAGTGTACCATCGGATTTCGTCACAAAAATAGCCGAAGCTCCCCAAGGAGAGGAACTAGAACGAATATATTGCTTCGTCTCCAATTCGGATAATTGTTTACACATTCCTCGTTTTACTTATTGGACATACGATAAGGAGGATGAGTAATAGGTAGAGCTCCAGGGATTAGATTAATTCTAAACTCAATTGCTCGCTTAGGTGGTAATACTAAAACGGGCTCAAATATGTCAGGAAATTCACGAACAACATGAATGAGAGAAATGACGTCTTCCTCATCATCATTATCGGCATCATGAGGATCTAGAGAATACAAAGATGCTGCCAAGTTGGAATCCGAAACTTTAATAACAGTAGAAATCTAATTAATAGTTTGAGGATGTCAAAGATGAATAGTTCACTCAGGACATAGGATATGGGCTTCATAAGGTTAAGCCAATCCATTCCCAAAATCATTCGGAAGCCTAAGTAACGCATGATATGCAAATCGGCTTAGAAAGAATAATCACATTGTTAACGCTTAAAATCGAACGCTAACACCCCGTTGTGTGAAGTGTGAATGTGAAAGCACCACCCGACTGTTCGGGAACAAAATATCAGCTAAAATAACAGAAAATATAGTAAGAGACAGCGATTTTATAGTGGTTCGGCTTAAGGAGTATCCTACGTCCACTTTAAGTATGTTTATTACTGATCTTGTTACAAAACGATACAATCCCCTTCAAGTACAAATCTCTTTAGTTACAAAACACTTTGAGCAAGTAGCTTAAGCTTCGATGTAGATGAAAGTCTTCGAATCCATGTCGGATGTGTGAAAGTCTTTCAAAGTAGCTTGTAGTGTTCTTTGAAACTTCAAGTATAAAGTTGGTCTAGAAACTGGCAGAGTATCGGCGCTTCAAGAGATTGTCCCAAAAAGCCCCCTTCATGCTTGAGGTAGGTTGGTATTTATAGGGAAATTTCCACCTTGGTCGTAAGTCGTGATCGACTTATGGTAGGTCGTGGCCGACTTATCTGGCCAAGCCCATGGTCTCACAAAGGTTCACTCATCTATCAGGATTTATGTTACAAGTCCTAAGTCGCCCACGAGTCAACATCCTCCTGTATAAGTAACGCGGCATCGGACTTTTACTCGGTAGCTTTAGGTCGTGGACGACTCAAGCTAGGTCGTGAATCATGGCTTAACTGGTAAGCTCGTTTATTTCAGATAATAACCCAAGTCCTGAATCATGTACGAGTTAAGAGGCCACCGTGTTAAATAAGAAGCAGCGCTTCATTTGCTTAAGTCGCTCACGACACGTGCTAGGTCGTAAGTCGCGGATAGCTTTAAGTCGTTAACTCATTTCCTTCTTAAGTCGTGCCATCTCTTGAATCATTAAGTCATCCTGTCCTTGATTCGTGGACTTCCTTAAGTCGTAGACTGTATACTTCCTTAAGTCGTAGAAACCTTAAGTCGTGGAGGCCTTAGGTCGTGAACCATCCCTTCTCTTTTAAACCGTTAAGCCGTAGACTTCTCTATGTCGTAAGTCGTCGAGTCTTTCAACTCGTTAAGTCGTTCAATCCTTAAGTTGTTAAGCCGTGGAGTACTTTGAGCTGTTAGGTCGTGGTGACCTTAAGTCCTAAGTCGTTCATGCCTTAACTTGTTGACTAAACGGGGTTAACACACATAAAATAATCTAGACATCTTTACAAAGCAAACTGATTGTTGCGGATCCACCAATCGGATTCGCAATTCTCAATGAAGTCATTAAAGCCATAACACTTGAAGAAAAAGTATCAACAAGTTCTTTTGATGTAAAAGAATAGGATGCACCCGTGTCAAAAAGAACTCGAATAGGTTCATCACGAAACATAATAATGCCATCAAGGATAGAATGAGAAATACCTTGACCACGAGAAGTGTTACAAGGGGCTTGCACAACATTTAGTTTTCCCTCCTTCTTGCTTTAAAGTTTGGGACATGCAGATATATAATGACCCGGACTTTTGCAATAGCGGCAAGCAAGGGGCTTTGAACACTTATTTGCATAATGGTCCTTAGAACCGCAATTGTAGCATTGCCTCCCACTAAAGGTAGGATTCTTTGCTACCGGAGTTGCTTGCTTCCCTTTTTCTTGGGATAAGGACCTTTGAACTTATTAGGCCTCTTCTTGTTGTTGTTGAAGTTCAGTTTGGCCCACCCAACTTCAACATCACTCGCCTTATCTGCCTCAAAGAGCGATATCAACAAGTTGATCAAAAGGAACTTCCAATTTCAGAAGTAAAGGCTTTTTGAGATTCTTATTCAAGCCATAGATGAATCTCTAAATTTTCTTCAATGGGTTATTAATATACTTGACCCCGTATTTAGAGAGAGACTCGAAAGATGCGACATAATCTGCCATAGAAGATTCACCTTGAACAAGGTCAATAAAACGACGGGCCAAAGTCACTTTTTTAGCTTCTGGCACAAACTTTGATTCGAATCTTTCTCGAAATTGCTCCCAAGTAAGATCCGCTTCAATAATTTCAGAAATAAGAAGCTCATACCAATCTAATGCTCTTTCTTGGAGCATGCTAGAAGCCACTTGGACACGATGAAGATTAATAAGATTCATGTGAGAAAAGATGCGATCGCATGTTCTAAGCCAAGCTTGGACTTTTAACGCCCTTGGAACCCTTGAATGGCTTTCCCCCCAAATTTTTATATTTACTGCATATGCATGCAAATTCGAATTTTGGGTGAGTAGGCTCTGGAATGGATCTGACAGCTTGAGCATTCTTTACCAGATCAAGAAGCAGTTGGGCGGACATAAATACTCCATCCTGAGGAGTAGCACTAGATTGGCCGGCGCTGGGACGACCTGGTCTAACCATTTCTCTTCTTAAGGAAAAGAAGAAAGAAGAAGAAAAAGTTATTCTCAGAATGAATATCAAACAATCATGATTGATAAAACAAAGCATGAAAAAGAAAATAGAATAGAATGGGTCCAATGACTCGAATAAATCCTAAGGCACGACTCCTAAGAAGGGCTTAGGACAAAGATCCTTGCTTGGTTATTCTACATTGTTCCAAAGTTTGGCTCTGATACCATGCTGTGACGCCCAACCTCTATACTCACGCTATCCAAGGGCACTATGAGGTAATGTCGTCAACAAGCGCGAAGAATAAAGCTTTGATGAGCAACCCTCCGTGTAATTGCTTTATGCGAGCACCGATATGTCAGATAGTATAACATGCAATTCATTTAACGAGGAAATCCAACATACCGATACGAACTCAAAACTACTACACATTCGCTATGTGGTCCTCGGAAACAAATATAGAAATAAACATAACACAAATCAGTCACAGACATTCATATCACAAAGGTGGAAGCAGATATGAATATAACTCATATAAGTGTACATCAGAGTAGTGGTCAAATAAGATCCACAATATCACAAAAGAATAGATACAAGTGCTACATCAAAGAGTATGTATACATCAAGGAGTTTCTATCTCGAATGTATAACTACAATAAAACTACCAATCTAATGTAGTTAGACAAGAGCCAGATAATGATGATCCCCGTTAAGGAGTCAAGCAGAAGCACCCGTAACATCTCGGTCTGACCCGATTATTATTTAATAAGAAAATAATAAACGGATCAGTCTAACTATAAATATCGGTTAAAAATGAGATAGAATAAGAGATGTGACAAAAATGTATGATAACAATAATGCTATACTGTGATAGGTATGAAATTGAAAATCAACCATAGATTAATCAATATCATAATAATCTTCTCACAAATCAAAAAGAAATCCATATTCTTTATTTTTATTTGCTAAGTCACAAATATTGGCAATCATCTCAATGCCGATCTTAAAAGTTGTTGAAAACACAAATTCACCAATGCACAAATATTAATAAACTCATCAACGTAAATCACTAAAATTGGTGAGACACAAATTCTAGAAATCACCAATTAGAAATCCAGAAATCACAAGGGGGAGGGTATCACAAAGCGGGAGCATGAAAACTCGCCAACACGTGTATCACAAAACGGAACGCTAGTCCATGGTTGTTAAACATTAATTTTGAGCCGAGGCTCCACGAACGGCCCGAAGACCATGGGTCGCTACCCCACCAATTTTGAGCTGAAACTCCACGGAAACGGGGTTTAGTTTCCCTCGCAGACAAAGACATCGCACATTGCTAGTCTAAACCACAAAATGATCATCATCGATCAATAAGAAGTGTCAATTACACTAAGCTATTAAATAAATGAGTTAAGATACATGTCCCATAACCACTGGCTTAACTTAAATATTTACGAATAAATTGTATATTCCCACTCACAAATTGTCACAAGAGTTTCAATCGGACAAGTCCAAAAATTAACCGACGAAGTAAACGCAAGTGTTTCATATCACTTGTTTTACAAAGATGTTTAATTAGATTTCTCAAACTAATGAAGTAAAGGTTTTTATATACTAATAGATTGGAAAACGGTCTTAATAGCGAACTTTGTGTCAAAAATAGAGTTGAAATCGTCTTTGTGAAAGGATTTGAATATTTACTACTAGTATTGAAACCTTTGCATTTTAAAGTGACGAGCCACAGAAATGATTGTATAAACAATCAATTACCAAAAATTCACATACGAAGACGTGAATTAAACCCAATGAAATCGATACCAAACCCATCAAAATGGATATTCCTAAAAACCCAAAGAAAGAAGTCATCAAAGTCGATAATAGTGATAACAACTAGTCGGATCGGCCAAAATTCGATTAACATTGGAGTTTTACTCAAAATTAGACAAATAGGCAGATATGCATAGATCTAGACGTCTGAGGGGTTGATCCAGACATCTGGTTTTGGTTTCTGGAAATATTCCAAAAAACCAACCAGACATCTGGTTTGGCAAACCAGACGTCTGAAACCATCCAAACGTCTAGATTTAAGAATCAGACGACAGGGATTGATTTTTGACTTTTTTTTTTCTCTACCGCTTATAATTTTCTCTAGGAGACAAAACCAAACATCTGGCACTGATATATAGACATCTAAACACCTGGTAAGGGCAATAATTTTCCAAGACCATGATGGCCAAAATGATTTCGGGAGCAATCGAGTGAGCATCGGTGACTAAGGATTTACGCCAAGCGACAACCTGGCCTTATAGGCTCTTCGATGCATCCCAAACAACGTAACCAAAGATCCTTGGTATGATTTTCACAAAATTGGACTTCGAATCCAAAAATTAGCAAATCACCAAATCAATTAAAATCAAAAGCAAATGATCATGAATAGATGTTAGGAATTCATACCTAACCACAAAGGTAGATATAGACATAGATGTGAGATAAAAATCTCACCTTTTACACCAAATTAAGGAAGAAGAAACTTAAAAACAAAGGAAGATCAACCACTCTTCAATCTCAACTCTAAAAGCCCCAATCTAAGATCATAAGCAATATTTCCCAAATTAGGTTATAGGAAATTTCTGAAATTGGAGAGAGATTAAGATAGAGAAGAAGAAGGAGATGCTTACCTATGCTTCTCTTTGAATTTGGAGCTAAAACTTGGATTTGCTAAAGAAACTAGGGCTTAGGATTTTAATTTCCAATCTCCCCCACCATTTTTGCTAAAGCTTGAGTTGTACGAAATATTATGAAGGAATGAGGAGGAGTGGAGTGGAGTTGGTTGATATGTTAGGTTAATGGGCTGAAACCCAAACCCAAAACCCTAAGTGAAAAGGTCGAAATTTTAGCTAGCTCCAAACATATCGATGTTTATACTCAAAAAGGCAGCAAACGCCATATCGAACTGAATGGAAGCGGACTCGAGTCCTAATTTGAAAGTTTGCAAAAAGTAGCATTTCGGACCATAATCTGACTAACGATGGTATATTTAAATAAAATATTTAAATATACAATCGTAAAATATGCGGGTTGTTACAACAATTTCATGAAAACCTCGCCAAAAAGTCATCCAAATGGAAACGTTTGAACGAAAAATCAACTTACTCATGATCGAGCGCACACTCGATAGGATCTGCTTTTGCTTTGGAAGCTAAGATTGACGCAAAGATTAAAAAATTCAATAACTTTTTTCTCATCGAATCAAATGAACCAATCTTTCCAACCTATGTGTTATAAATGCAACGATCCTAATCATATAGCTTATTCGTGCCCTAATTTTATCGAACAAATCAATGCTTTCAATAAAGCCAAAACTGACCCGTTTTCTCCAACTTACAATCCTGATTGGAGAAAACATCTGAATTTTTCTTGAAACCAAAACAATCCCAACATAATACGATTCGTTCCAATTTTCAAGCATTCTCGATTAATACTTCGAATCCGCCCTTTCAGCCCAACCATTTTCACCCAAACTTGCAGGCCCCTCTCATAATCAACCATAGTAGTCAAATTTCAATCAAATTCTTCTAACCCTCCCCACGACGATAAACGTATAATTTCACTTGAGAAAACTCTTTAAACGTTGGCTAAAGAAACTAATCAGAGCCTTCAATCAAACAACAATTTACAAAATCTATTGACCTTTTTTATGCAAAACAAAAACTAATCGATTGCAAAACATGAAATGCAAATGAGTAAATTAGCCACGTCTGTAAGTGAACGCGAACGAGGAACATTCCTAAGCCAACCCGTTCCAAATCCCAGAAATCAAAATGCAAATTCAAATCAAGCCCATGTTGTTCAAGATAGCAACGTTACCCAATTAAATTCTATCACAACTTCATGTTTTGGTAAACAAATCGATAATCAAGTCGTTAACCCAAATGATTTACCAAAAATCTCTCTCGACACTTCTAAAACAAAAAACGAATCAAAATAGAATGTGTAGCCAAATGTTGAATCGAATGCCAGTCAAAATTCTTCTTCCACTCGAGTAGACCCGCTTATTGACTATCGTGTCCCATTTCCACATCATCTCCGACCCAATAAACACTCGGACCAAACGGAAAAGATGTTAGAAATTTTTAAACAAGTGAAAGTGAACATCCCGCTTCTTGACATCATTCAGCAAGTCCCTACGTACGCAAAATTTCCTAAGGACATGTGTACCCAAAAACGACAACCTAAAGTACCCAAAAATGTCTTCTTAGCGGCCAGTTTGAGTGAAGTCTTGTCCCAATTCATGCCCGTTAAATAAAAAGATCCTGGTTGCCCTACAATTTCGTGTGTAATCAGAGACAAGACAATTAACAAATGCTTGATAGACTTAGGCGCGAGTGTCAATTTGATTCCATACTTTGTGTATGAACAATTAGGCTTAGGTGCGCTCAAATCCATAAAAGTCACGCTTTAATTTTCTGATTGCTCCATTAAGACGCCCGTGGGAGAAATCAAGGACGTGCTCATTCAGGTGGGGCAATTCATATTCCCAGTTGATTTTATCGTTCTTGAAACACAACTCGTAACGAACCATGTGAGTCAAATTCCATTGGTTTTAGGCCGACCATTCTTAGCCACCTCAAATGCCTTAATCAATTGTCATGAAGGTTGGATGAAAATCTCTTTCGGAAACGTGACTTTAAGATCTTAATATTTTCAATCTTGAAAGCCTATCGAATGTACCTCGCGACCAAACGTTGGAAGTTAGTGCCATTCATGAATACTTCGAAAACGAGACGATTGACCATAACCATGAACGCGAGGCTGAGTATGAATTTTTTTTCATGAAATTGCCAATGAGATTGAATACACTCTTCCCTCCGAATCGCTTCTAGTTGTGTCCAATCTCAACCCAATTCTTTAATCGACCAACTCCAGAAGTTGGACCTCAAACCACTTCCCGATCACCTCAAATATGCATGCTTTGGTAATAACGAAACATTTCCCCTCATAATTTCTGCAATTCCCTCTCTCTCAATCAAGAAACTTCTTTACTTCCAGTCCTGTCCAAAAAAACAAGGATGCGATTGGATGGTCGATCACCGATATAAAGGGAATTTTTCCGCTCTTATCAATGCATCCATTTAATCGACGATGTTAAGCTTGTTCATGATACGCAACGAAGGCATAATCCAAAAATGAAAGATGCGGTGCGTGATGAAATTCTAAAACTTCTTGACAACGGAATTGTAATAACCCGGAATTTTGGACATCTGGTAATTGGATAATTAACTGGTTTATTCAATTGAAGGGACAAAAATTCTGATAATAAAAGATATCTGGATATGTAAATGAATTTGTAAATATAATAAAAGTTGAATTATAAATATCTGGATAAATACTATTTGATAATCTCCAAATTTAATTATTTAAAATTGGCAAAATTATTAATTTTCAAATGAATAATAATGTGTTGTTTATTTGCGTGAATATATATATAAGTAGATGGCAAATAATGGTTTGGATTTGAAATTCAAACATCTTAGAATAAATTGGTTCTAAAAAAATTCTGTATTTTAAAAACTAGTGTGTTTGTGCATATAATTATTTATAAGTGCATGATTGGGTTTTTATTTCATTTTCTTTTAAGTTCTACATTGAGAAATAAAAATAATAAATGAAAAACCAAATTGATAATACAATATAAATATATAAAACATATTAATACATTATAATTACAAATGTAAGCTAATTTTCTATGCCTTATAACAAGTGTGAGCAATTTATAAAATGCAATTTCAAGTGTAGTACTAATTGAACAAGTGTCATTTATTTTCTCTTTATTTCAAAATAAATTAAGATAAGTTATATAACATACCTCTATTCCTATCTTTCATTTATCTCCTTTGTCTTCACTATCAAAAACAAAGAAAAATAATCTGTAACATAAAACCAGAGAAAGAATTAAAGAAATAAAATAAACCACAATCCATACTACAACTTAAAAACAAACTCAACTAGAGCTGGCAAACAAATTCAAGACCAGTTTCAAAGCAAATCCAAATTCAATTAAGCAAGGTTTCAACAACTAAATTTACAGTCTACAAGTTTCCAAAAGATTTCAGGCATTAGTAAGTTTCCAATTCAAAAGCATGTCCTCTGTTCAAAGCTGAATCTAAGGTGAGTAAACTGTACATGCAGAAATTACTTAAAGTTAAATGTGATTAATGCTTGCATGATGATTTAAATATGAATGCATGTATATTTGTGTGAGGATGTTTGAATGCATGTCTGTATACACATAGAACTCTCTGTTTTACATTTACTGGTTTAAATGTAAATCAAAAATTCAAAATCTACTCTTGTAATCACTTATAGGCTGCGGATTTCAAATAAGATTTGTTTGTTTATACATAAACAAGGTTTTAAAAATATATTTAAGCATACTTAGTTTGAATACTATTTGGAAGTTAAGGAAGACAGTGGAAATTGCAAACGTATCAAAGTTTCGACCTAAACAATTTATGTTTCCAGGTTTAAAATCTACTTTTTTACTAAAAATATGAATTTTAAGAGTTAATTCTAGATTTTCAATACTTGATTGAGTGTGTAATTTAAGGATGATCGAAAAATGGATTATGAGGCTTTTCTGGTGAACGGCTCCACTTCGAGGGCTTGAGTTGAGTCAGAAGAAGGCTGGATAGATGGGAAGTACGGCAAAAATAGTGGCTCAAATTCTCTAACATCGTGCAGGTGTGGCTGTCGAGATTTAGGGTTTGGGCTTGGGTTGGTCGAGGGCTTTTGCGAGGCAATTCAGAGTTTGTAAACCCATCGGTCATGATCGGAGTAAGGGAAGATGGTGTGAGGTACCCTGGTGAACGTCTAGGCTTGACGGCGAGGATTCAGATGGGCGGAGGCGTTGATGTTTGGCGAATCTACGGGTTAGGTTTGGTTCTGATGTTCTGGTCTTGACCCGATTTCGTTCTGGAGACCGATTTGATGTTCTGGTGGTTGAAATCCTTTGTGGGTGTAGTCGTCGACTCACTGGCAGTGGTGGTCGGAATGCCGTCGAAGATCTATGCATGTGCAAATGGGTTTATGTGTGTTAGGATTGAGCATGGTTGTGTGTTCGAGATTGGGATGAAGCATTTTTCCCTGGGTTTAGTACGGGACGGTTCTGTGTTTGACTCGAAGTGTTGAAGCGAGGACGAGTTCGCGAGTGACATAGGGTTAGCTCGGTGATTTTGTTGGTTTCGCTCGAGTTTTATCTAGAAGGCCCGGGTACTATTTTGATTTACAAAATGGTTTTGAAAAAAAAAGAAATGAAACAGTTTTATAAATAATAAGGTACAAATTCTTAAAAAAAGAAAACAAAAATAAGTTGCTAAGCTTAATCAAGTATTTATCAAATTCCAAAGTAAAGTGTTTAGTCAAGTTTAAAGAGTTTAACAAAAATGGATAAGTTTTTAAAGCAAATGTAAACCAAGATCTAAAACAAAGTATTAGCAAGTTTTAAACGAGTTTTTGAAGTTTTAAAATACTTTAAAATTGTTGTTTAAAAGAAATTATATAATATGTTACGAAGGTCATTTAAATGATGTAATTAAATAAGATATTAATTATTTAATGTATTAAAGGATCGTATATTAATTAAAAGAATAATTAATTAAAGGTTAATTAATTTGTGTAATCAATTTAAAGGATTAATTTATTGAAGATGATTAATTTAATAAGTAATTTAATAGATGATTAATTTATTAAAGGTAAATTACTTAATGAAATAAGTTAATGATAATTATTTAATGAAGGTAATTAAAGAATAATTACTTAATGTCATTAATTAAGATGGGTAATTAATGGATGATTACAAAATGTGATTCATCAAATGATAATTACTTAATTGTAAGTAATTAAAGGTTTAATTGTTAAGGGTTAATAATTAGTGGATAACTAATTAATAATTAAAGGTTAATTAATTGAGGATAATTAACAAATGGGATAATTACTTGATAAAGTAATTAAAGGCAAATTATTTAAGGGAAGTAATTAAGAATTAATTACTTAGTGTAATTAATAAAAGAATTGATTAATTAAGGAAATTAATTAAGGGTTAGTTAATTAATGAGTGTGATTAATTAAAGGATAATTAATCAATGTAAGTGATTATAGGATAATTAATTTGAGTAATTAATTAAGGGTAAATGTAATTAATGTTAATGGGTGAAGGTTTATTAATTAAAGGCAAATTGCTTAATGTAATTAAAGAGGATAATTAAAGGATGATTAACTAGTGGTTTGTAATTAATTAATGTTAAGTAAGCAGGTTTAAAGGTGATTAAAGAAATTAAATTAATTTATTTAAATTAATTGGAACGGTGTGACTAATTAATGTTGCTTATGAATGATTGAATGATGTTGAATGCCTTGGATTATTTGATATTTCTGATACAAATGTTTTGTGATATGATTGGGTTGAACATTGATAATGTGGTTATCTATCAAGATGAATTGTTGTGTAATGTGACATCCTGTATTTGAAGTTTGAATTGCATTTCATTTGAATAACTTGGGTTAAGATGACATGGGACTCGAGAGACCGGGGTCGGGTATTAGTAAATACCCGAAACCACTTCGATTTGGAATCTTCTATGATTCCTTATAGATTTGACATGTGTAATAAAAAGGCTGGATTGAAATAATTTAAGTGAATTGGACCTTTGAAACTAAGTAAGGGTACTTAGAGGTTGATTTGTGAAATAAGCATTGAATATAACAAGTTAAGAACTTGTAGTAAGGTATGAGTTACCCTGGGTTTTAAATAGTTTTATACATTATAATTTCATGTTAGATGGGTTTACTCACGCGGGTTTCCAGCCTGACCCGGGTGTTACTTTGATGTAATGCTCGGGTCAGACCGAGTATTACAGATTTTCAGGTTAGGACGTTCTCGAGCTCAGGAGGCGAACTTGATGGCAGGAACGTACGGAGTTTCCGCTGTGTATATCATTGTTTACACTATCCAATTTTGAGTAATGGTTGTAACTCTGATGTATTGATGTAAATTAACAGATATAGTTCTTCTTTGTATAAATGCTATTATTTAATATTATATTTTGATCCATTGTGAATGTGAGATTCTGTGTTTTGTTTTATGTTTCTTCTTCTATCTCTTTCTTCTTTTCTCTGACAATCTAGAATTTTCGGAGTCGAAAATTTTGAGTCACATTTGGTATCAAAGCTGAAGGTTAAGCGAGAACCTTGGCTCTGGTGGGTTTACTCATTAAGGATAGGGTCACTAGTACTCTAAAATGAGTTGAGTGTAGCATATATGAGGGTGTATTTGTTATTTTCTTATAAAATCATTTTAAAAGTGATTTTTGTATAAGTTTGTCTTTTGATATATAAAGAAATAATTTTTCTAATTATTAAACATATTAAAGAAATTGGTTGTTGATTATTGGAATTATATAAAATAACAAGAATTAAGTTATACAACCAAATAGAAATTGAATGAAGATAAGTTCGAAATGGATTCAAACTTGAAAATAAAATCCTGAATTTGTAGAAGTATTTTCAGAATAAGATAATAATGAAATGAAATGTTTTAGGGAAGCATACATTTAGGTGAGTATGCCTTATAAATTGCAATTGAAGATAATTTAAATTGTGAAGTTTTAAATCTAAATCCATAAAATTTAAAATTTGTTTCAAGGTGCTAAAAGAAATAATAAATAACATTATTTGAATAAAAGGGCTTGGTTCAAACAAGAGTTGTTTGAAAATTTTAAAGAAATTATTTTGAATTAAACCATGGGTAGTTTAAAAATTTAAAATATAACTTGATGTGCAAGTAAATAAATATGTATATATGAGGGATGTACATAATATCAACGACGATTGGAATAAACTCTAAGTGTTGAGTTTTAAATTTTTCTTGGAGTGAGATGTGAAAACCCAAAGTGATAAGTTTTAAACTTATAAGTGGGAAGGTTATTAATATGAAGTTTAAAAATTTGAAATAGGAATTCAAATTGGGTAAACTTGGCTGGATTAAATAAATTGAATTTAACTTAGTGAAGTTAAATTGGTTGAATTGAAGGGAAGTAGGAGTGATCTCAAATTGGGTTTGAGATCTGGAATTTTGAAATGGATTGAGGTAATATACATCCATTACTGAAATAAAATAGAAATAAGATTAAACTAATGAAAAAGGAAATTGCTTTGAACTTAAAAGATTTAAATGTTAGAAATGAGCTTGTTGAAAATTTGATAAGAATTGGTTTCGAAGTTGAAATTGAGTAATAAATTGGGATCTGAAGATTAAATTGTCTAAAGATTTAAGTTGTTAATTTAAAAGTAAAGGTTAATTTGATTTGAAGAAATAAATCAACATTTAAAATTTAACTCGAATTTATGAAATTCGAGATGGTTTTAAGTTGAGATTTGAATAGAATTAGTTCAAACTGAATTTGATTTGAATTAATTCGAATTGTGTTTGAAGATGGATAAGCATAAAATTCAAATGGAAAATTTGAATTGAATTAGTTTGAAGTTAAATTGAAGTTGAATAAGTTTGAATTTCAAATGGGAGTTGATTTGAATTTGGGATAGGAAT
Organism: Allium cepa; assembly: GCA_030765085.1. Taxonomy (NCBI): domain Eukaryota; kingdom Viridiplantae; phylum Streptophyta; class Magnoliopsida; order Asparagales; family Amaryllidaceae; genus Allium; species Allium cepa. The sequence goes on along the minus strand of CM060943.1, from coordinate 871,516,348 downwards.
TGAAGTTAATTTAAATTGAATTGAAATTGAATCAATTTAAATAGAAGTGAAAATTTAAGTTGAAGAGATTGAAATGGAGATTGGGAAGGTGAACATTATGGCTCTGAATTGTTTTTCCAAACAAATTGTTTTAATATAAACTGTTTTAAATCTATTTACCTAACTATTTACTATACAACCTTTCTTTTTAAGACCCAAACTATCTTACTTATTTTACAATTATTTCGAAAACTAATTATTATTTTACAACTATTTTGCAACTATCCAACTATTTTACAAGTATTTAACTGCTTTACAACAATTTTAAAATTACTTAACTATTTACTACTATTTACAACTAATAACTATTTTACAACTACTTATATATTTTAAAAAATTCAAGCTATTTTCTTAATATAAGTTGGTCAAAGTACAAGCTGACTATAATTGAATACCAATTGAGATAAGAATTGATGTGTTAACCCAAATGGAAATTGGAAGCAAATTGTGGATAAGTAAATAGAATCAAAATGAAGGTGAATAGAAAAGTGAATTGATTTTTCTAATGATCAACGAAGATAAATACGTAGGATGTATGTATATTATTTTATTCGCATAGTGATTTGATCCGGATTCGAGCATAGAATTTCGAGATAGCATATCGATCCGAGTTGGGATTTTTCACTCGATTTTCGACGGTGAACCATGGATATGAATTTTTGGTTGATTCTGGAAATTATCTATCATAGTTATGACCATGCAAGGAGAATGATGATTTCCGATCAAGAAACCAGTTCTGAGTCCGCACTAGGAAGTCGGGTGCAAAATACTAGTTCAAAAGTGAAATTGTGTGATTGAGTAAGCGATCAGATTTGATATTTCATACGGATGATATGTGTACATCGTACGGGTTTGAATGAAATTGATATTGGAAATTTATGGATAAGAACTGTAAAATGATTTTTGAAATGGAAAGGTATATTCTGAAAAATGAATGATGAAATAAAATGGGAGTTGGATATTTCTATGATTAGAACTCATTTTATAGAAAAGTAGTATGGTTAGTAACTTTATAAAAGAGTAAATCAAATTTGAATATTTGATTTGGAATAAATAAAGTTATATATATTTGTATATATATGATAAACTCCCCCTATGTTGAATCCAAAAACCGGAAGAAAGGGTTTTGAAATTATATGAAGTATAAAGAGGAAATTTATACAAGTATAAACGATCCAAAGATTTTTCAAGACTATATATATCTATATATATATATATAGATATATATACATATATAGATATATATATATGGTTTTATGAGAATGATTTTGGAAAAAGGTTTTGGAACCTATGGATTTCGGAAAGGCTTTTGATTTTTGGGAAAATCAAATTTTGGAAATTTGGAAAACCGAGTTTGGAACTATCAATTTGAGATATTTATTTTGTCTAAAGGAGATTTTGATGTAAATCATAAAGGGTATGATTTGAAAGATACTATAAGTGTATAGTATAAAGTTTTATGAGATTGGCTCTGGGTAAAAAGGCGCTCCCATTGGAATGAACTTCATTAGGAGATCCACAGGGTGGGTCTGCCTTAAGCCCTAAGGGGGGCTCTAAATTGAATCCTATGAGGAAGTACGGACAAACTGAAGTTCCTGAGGATTATGTGTAGTGGGTAGCGAAAGTCGAGGGCGCTGATGCCTACATAGACATTAGGGTTATGCTGTGACGACAGTGTAACTCGATGTCACTGCGATCTACTGCGGACCATAGCGGAAGTCGTTTGTGATGCTGAGAGCCAACAGTCTACGTTTGATTTTTCCGTGATGGCAATGTAACATCGGTAGAATGCGACATATGAAGAAATAGCGAAAGTCGAGAGGCTGTGAGAGCCTAAGGGAGTGGTGAAGTTTCATTTGGCCGTGAAAATCAAGGGCGCTGATGCCTACAGTTACATGGACTTTTGCCGTGAGGGCAACGTAACCCTGGATGTAACTGCGATATGTGGCGGGTCCCATGGCATAATCGAGGGGCGCGGAGTGCCTACAATTATCTATGGATTTTACCGGGATGGCAACGTAAACATCGGGTTAGTTGCGACCATGGAGGGGGTGATGATTTCCAGAGCATTCTCACTACAGATATTTCCTCTATTTGAAAAAAAATGTTTTCTATATTTTCAACAAAATGTTTTCCCAAGTATTTTCACTGAGTGTTGAAAACGGGTCTGCTAAGTACTTACAGATTTTTAGTCTTAAGCCTGATCAACGTATGACCGAATTTCTGTGAGAACAAGGATGGACAGGTTGGGATATCGAGTTATAAAAAGTATTTTTATAAAACTATGTTGGTTATATTATATAGATTTTTAAGTGCTTTAAAAATTCTAAATAAAAGATTTTATAGTTGAAAATGGTCGAAGGGTAATTTAACCGATAATAACTATTTTAATAAAATACTGGCTTCGTTCCTTTTCGGGGGCAAAAAGATTCAAAGGGGTAGGAATGTGATAACTCGGATTTTTGGACATTTGGTAATTGGATAATTAACTGGTTTATTCAATTGAACGGATAAAAATTCTGATAATAAAAGATATCTGGATATGTAAACGAATTTGGAAATATAATAAAAGTTGAATTATATATATCTGGACAAATATTTATCTCATAATCTCCTAATTTAATTATCTAAATTTGGCAAAATTGTTATTTTCAAACAAATAATAATGAGTTGTTTATTTGTGTATATATATATAAGTAGATGGCAAATAAAGGTTTGGATTTGAAATTCAAACATCTTAGAATATATTGGTTCTAAAAAAATTCTATATTTCAAAAACTAGTATGTATGTATATAATTATTTATAAGTGTATGATTGGGTTTATATTTCATTTTCTTTTAATTTATATATAGATAAATGAAAATAATAAATGAAAAACCAAATTGATAATACAATATAAATCTATAAAACATATTAATACATTATAATTACAAATGTAAGCTAATTTTCTATGCCTTATAACAAGCATAAACAATTTGCAAAATGCAACTACAAGTACAGTACTAATTGAACAAGTGTCATTTATTTTCTATTTATTTAAAAAAAATAAGATAAGTTATATAACATATCCCTATTCCTCTTTTTCATTTTTCTCCTTTGTCTTCACTATCAAAAACAAAGAAAAATAATCTGTAACTTGAAACCAGAGAAAGAATCAAAGAAAAAAAATAAACTATAATACAAACTACAACTTCAAAACAACTGGAGCTGGAAACAAATTCAGGATCAGTTTCAAAGAAAATCCAGATTCGATTAAGCAAGATTTCAACAATTAAGTTACAGATCAAAAAGTAGTTTTCTAGTCTATAAGTTTCCAAAAGATTTCAGGCATTTGCAAGTTTCCAGTTCAAAAGCAATTCCTTTGTTCAAAACTTAATCTAAGGCGAGTAAGCTATACATGCAGAAATTACTTAAAGTTAATGTGATTAATGCTGGCATGATGATTTAAATATGAGTGCATGTATATTTGTATGAGGATGTTTGAATGCATGTCTGTATAAATATAGAACTCTCTGTTTCACATTTACAGGATTAAATATAAATCAAAAATTCAAAATCAACTCTTGTAATCTCTTATAGGCTACGGAGTTCAAATAAGATTTGTTTTTTATATATAAACAAGGTTTTAAAAATATATTTAAGCATACTTAGTTTGGAAATTATCTGGAAGTTAAGGAAGACAGTGGAAAGTGCAAACATATCAAATTCTCGACCTAAACAATTTATGTTTCCAGGTTTAAAATTGATTTTGTTACCGAAAAACATGAATTTTAAGAGTTAATTCAAGATTTTTAATACTTGATTGAGTATGTAATTTGAGGATGATCGGAAAATGGATTATGAGGCTTTTCTGGTGAACTGTTCCACTTCGAGGGCTCGAGTTGAATTAGAAGAAGGCTGGACAGATGGGAAGTATGGCAAAAATAGTGGTTCAAATTCTTCGACGTCATGGAAGTATGGCAATCGAGATTTAGGGTTTTAGGCTTTGGTTGGTCGAGGGCTTTTGCGAGGCAATTCAGAGTTTGTAGACGCATCGGTCATGATCGGAGTAAGGGAGGATGGAGCGAGGTACCCTGGTGAAAGTCTAGGCTCGACGGCTAGGATTCAGATGGGTGGAGGCATTGGTATTTGGCGAATCTAAGGGTTGGGCTTGGCTCTGATGTTCTCGCCTCAGCTCGATTTCGATCTAGAGATCGATCTGATGTTCTGGTGGTTGAAATCATTTGTGGGTGTAGTCGTCGACTCGCCGATAGTGGTCGTGGTGGTCGGAATGCCGTCGACGATCTATACATGTGCACATGTGTTTATGTGTGTTAGGTTCGAGCATGGTTGTGTGTTCGAGATTGGGATGAAGCATTTTGCCTGGGTTTAGTACGGGACGGTTGCGTGTTTGACTCAAAGTGTTGAAGCGAGGAGACGAGTTTGCGAGTGACACAGGGTTAGCTCGGTGATTTTGTAGGTTTTGCTCGAGTTTTATCTGGAAGGCTTGGGTATTGTTTTGGTTTACAAACTGGTTTTGAAAAAAATAAGAATATGAAATAGTTTTATAAATAATAAGGTACAAAGTCTTTTAAAAAAGCAAACAAAAATAAGTAGCTAAGCTTAAGTACTTATCAAATTCCAAAGTAAAATGTTTAGTCATGTTTTAAGAGTTTAACAAAAATGGATAAGTTTTTAAAGAAAATATAAACCAAGATCCAAAATATAGTATTAGCAAGTTTTAAACGAGTTTTCAAAGTTTTAAAATACTTTAAAATTGTTGTTTAAAAGCAATTATATAATATATTACAAAGGTGATTTAAATGATGTAATTTAATAAAGTATTAATTATTAAATGTATTAAAGGATCATAAATTAATTAAAGGATCGTATATTAATTAAAGGATTAATTAATTTTTGTAATCAATTTAAAGGATTTATTTACTAAAGATGATTAATTTAATAAGGTAATTAATTTAAGAGATGATTAATTTATTAAAGGTAAATTACTTAATGAAATTAATTAGTGATAATGACTTAATGAAGGTAATTAAAGAATAGTTACTTAATGTCATTAATTAAGGTGGGTAATTAATGGATGATTGCTAAATGTGATTTATTAAATGATAATTACTTAGTTTTAAGAAATTAATCCTAAGGGTTAATAATTAGTGGATAACTAATTAATAATTAAAGGTTAATTAATTGAGGATAATTAACCAATGTTATAATTACTTGATGAAAGTAATTAAAGGTAAATTACTTAAGGGAAGTAATTAAGAATTAATTACTTAGTTTAATTGATTAAAGGATTGGTTAATTAAGGAAATTAATTAAGGGTTGGTTAAATAATGAGTGTGATTAATTAAAGGATAATTAATCAATGTAAGTGACTATAGGATAATTAATTTGAGTAATTAATTAAGGATAAATGTAATTAATGTGAATGGGTGAAGGTTAATTAATTAAATGCTAATTATGTAATGTAATTAAAGAGGATAATTAAGGGATGATTAATTAATGGTGTGTGATTAATAAATGTTAGGTAAGCAGGACTAAAAGTGATTAAATAAATTGATTTAATTTTTTTAAATTAATTGGAATGGTGTGACTAATTAATCTTGCTTATGGATGATTGAATGATATTGAGTGCCTTGGATTATTTGATATTTCTGATATGAAATGTTTTGTGATATGATTGTGTTGAACAGTGATAATGAGGTTATCTATCGAGATGAATTGTTGTGTAAAGTGACATCTTGTATTTAAAGTTTGAATTGTATTTCATTTGAATAACATAGGTTAAGATGACATGGGACTCGAAGAGACCAGGGTCGGGTATTAGTAAATACCCGAAACCCTTTCGATTTGAAATCTTCTATAATTCTTTTTAAATTTGATATGTGTAATAAATAGGCTAGAATGAAATAATTTAAGTGATCTAGACCATTGAGACTAAATAAGGGTACTTACACGTTGATTTGTGAAATAAGTATTGAATATAGCAAGTTAAGAACTCGTAGTAAGGTACGAGTTACCCCGAGTTTTAAATAGTTTTATGCATTAGAATTTCATGTTAGATGGGTTTACTCATGCTAGTTTCCAGCCTAACACGGGTGTTACTTTGATGTAATGCTCGGGTCAGACCAAGTATTACAGATTTTTAGTTTAGGACGTTCTGGAGCTCAGGAAGCGAATTGGATGGCAGGAACGTATGGAGTTTCCGCTGTGTATATTATTGTTTGTATTTCTGGGACAAGTTAATTTTAACTGTCCAATTTTGAGTAATGGTTGTAACTTTGATGTATTGATGTAAATTAATAGATACTGTTCTTCTTTGTACAACTACTATTATTTAATATTATATTTTAATCCGCTACGAATATGAGATTTTGTGTTATGTTTCCTGTTTCTTCTTCTATCTCTTTCTTCTTTTCTATGACAATCTGGAATTTTCGGAGTTGAAAATTTTGGTTCGTCACAAGAATCATTTACAAATCTCTGATGGTTCATGGGTTAGCCCAATTCAAGTTGTACCGAAAAAGTCTTGGCTATGGCTAACCGTTGTCAAGAACGATTCAAACGAATCATCCTAACTCGTATTCAATTGGGTTGGCATGTGTGCATTAACTACCGAAAACTAAATGCCGCAACACGTAAGGATCACTTCCCTCTTCGTTTTACTGACCAAATGCTCGAAAGTTTAGCCAGCCACAAATTCTACTGCTTCCTTGATGGTTATTCCGACTATAACCAAATTCTAGTTGCTCTCGAAGATCAAGATAAAACGATTTTCATGTATCCATTTGGCACCTTTACTTATCGACATATGTCGTTCGAACTTTTTAATTCTCCTGCTACTTTCAAACGATGCATGGTTGGCATCTTTTCTGGCATGATTGAACGCTTTGTAGAAGTTTTTATGGATGATTTCTTTATCTTTGGTGATTCTTTTTATGAATGTTTACATCATCTCGAGTTGGTTCTAAATCGATGTAAAGAAAAACATTTGACTTTGAATTGGGAAAAATGCTACTTTATGGTCAAACAAGGCATAGTCCTTGGACATATCATCTTAAATAAAGGCATTGAGGTAGATAAAGGGATAGTTGACATAATTGCAAACTACCCATTCACAAATCTGTTAAGGGAATTTGATCATTTCTAGGACACAGTGGCTTTTATTGACGTTTTGTTAATGACTTTAGCAAAATCGCTCATCCTTTGACTACTCTTCTACGAAAAGACGTTCCTTTCAATTTCAATTACGATTTTGTCTCATCTTTTGAACGTATTAAAAACGAACTCATTTCTACTCCAATCATTTGCTTACTCGATTGGGATCTCCCATTTGAAATAATATGACGCTTTGAACTTTGCAGTTGGTGCTGTCTTAGGAAAATGCATCAACAAGATCCTTTACGTTATCTACTACGCTAGCATGATGTTGAACGATGCTCAACTTAACTACACAACCACTGAAAAATTCCGATAATATTGGATAGGGTCACACATTACTCTGTACACGGCCCATTTGCGCTTCGATATCTCTTCGCTAAAAAGGACGCTAAGTCGCGCTTAATCCATTGTATCCTTTTACCAGAACTTGATCTTACAATCAAGGAGAAAAAAAGATCCAACAATGTCATAGCCCATAACTTATCTCATCTTCCGAATGCACCATCGCCTTTACCAATCAATGAAAACTCCCCAATGAACAACTTCTTTCAATTTCTATCGATCGATGGTGCACATATATAGTGAACTACTTAGTCACTAAAGAAACTCGCTCATCTTCGTCCAAACAGGACAAATGAAAATTCGTGTCCCAAGTGAAATATTTCTATTAGGACGATCCTTACTTGTTCAAATATTTTCTCGACCAAAACATTTGACGTTGCATCCTAGACAATGAGATTAGGAGTGTTCTTTCATTTTTCCACGATCAAGCGTGCAGTGGAAACTTCAGTCCTCGAAAAACTATGGAAAAGATGCATCAATGTGGTTTTTATTGACCTTCTCTTTTCAAAGACTCATTTGAATTTTATAAAACTTGCGATCGATGTCAAATGATTGGACGATTTTCTCGACGAAATATGATGCCTCTAAACCCCATTCTCACTATCGAAGTCTTAGATGCTTAGGTATCGACTTTATGGGACCTTTTCCGAATTCTTTTCAAAATTTAGACATAGTTATTGCGATCGATTATGTCACCAAATGTGTCGAAGCCGTTCCTTGTAAAACCAATGACCATAGAATTATTGTCAAATTTCTCATAGAAAACATCTTTTCGAGGCTCGGCACACCTCGCACAATAATCAGTAATAACGGAAACCATTTTTGCAATCACTCTTTTGAAATTTTAATGAAGAAATATTCAATAACCCACAAGTTATCCACTCTATATCACTCTCAAACTTGTGGGCAAGTTGAAGTTTCAAGTCATCAAATAAAACAAATTTTAGAGAAAACTGCCAACAAAAATCGAAAAGATTGGTTTAAGAAATTGACCGACATGCTTTGTGTTTACCGTATTACTTTTGAAAGTAACCTTGGGATGTCCCCATTTCATTTAGTTTATGGAAAAGATTGCCATTTACACATGAAATCAACACAAATCATTGTTGGTAATAAAGAACGTAAAGTTTAATCTCAAGAAAGCTGGTGAAAACCTAAAAGTACAACTCAAAGGACTAGAAGAACTTAGGAACGACGCGTATAAAAACAAGAAAATTTACAAAGAAAGAAAAAAAGTTTCTCATGACAAGTCAATCCTAAGAAAAATGGTTTTTCCTAACCAAAAAGTTCTTTTATATGGCTCTAGACTTCATTTATTCCTTGGCAAACTTAGATCAAGATAGACCGGATCATTTATAGTGTGAGCTATTTTTCCACATGGTGCCACAGAATTAGAAAACCCCAGGGATGGATCGATTTTCTAAGTCAACGGTCATCATATGAAACCTTTCTTGGAATTGCCAACTAACTAAGAGGAGGAGCTCATGATCCCTCGTGAGCCAGGCTACGTCTAGTAAGAATGTTAACCCTCTTTTGTAAATATGTACATATTTTTTCCCCGTTACAATCATTATATCGTGTATTGACTGTGGGGACAAGGTCAAAATTATGTGTGGGGGGTGAGTCTCATTTTCATTTTTTTAGTTTTTCATGGCATTATTAAATTTTCATTTTCTTTAAACTTAAAATTTTCAAAAAAAATATTGAAAAAAAATCCCAATAAGATTTTCCTTTTAGCATTTTGATTTATTTTGAAGAAACACTATGGGATGAGTATAAGTTTTGGTTATTAAATTGAAATTTTTGAAAATTTGTTTATCTTAACAAAAATAAAAATGAAGTTTGATTACAAATAAACAATCGTTTAACTAGTATATAACAAGATTCAAGGGTGATAATTACGAAGTATTGTAATTGAAAATCTTTGTTTAAAGGAGTAGTTGATTTAAAGTAAAGGCGATAATATTTTAAATCTTTTAAGTTAAAGGTTACTAAGATGATATTGTAAAAGTCCCTCTTCCCAAAAAAAAGAAAAAAAGAGACAAAAAAAGAAAAGTCAAAAAAAAAATCTTGTTGCATATATGTATATATTTATTAACACCTATTGTCGATAGGTGTACACACTTGTGTGTACACTCGCTATGCTCTGTACCATCTCACGTAAGCCCGAAAGGCAGTGCACAATTGGTTTATCTGGCCTCAGTTTATATGAGCTAGGTGTATGTATATGAAAATTATTTTATTAGTAATGCCTACATTCGATAGGTGTTCACACTCGTTTGTTCACTCGCCACGCTTTATATTCCCCTCGCATAAGCCCGCAAGGCATTACATGCGTGGTATATCTGGCCTCAATTTACCAGAGTTAGGAATATGCATATATCATTAATATCAATAAAATTATCAAAAATATGAGAGAGTAAGCAATTGAAATCCAAGCGCTATTTTAACTTGTTTGATTCACTTGTTATTGAAAAGAAATAAAAATACCACTTTGATAAACTTTGATAATCAACGAAGGATCCGTTTCATAGTTACATTGTTTTATCAACCGAAACAACGAGTTGAACTATAGTCTATTTGTTACGATAACTTAACTTTTGTTGTAAAATTTGACAAGTAAAAGTATTAAATTTCTTGATAATGATCAAAACTTATATTTAACTTATTTGTGTCGATTTGAAAGTTAATCCTTCATTTGTAAATATTTTCAAAAACTTGCATTCATCCCAATGTAAATAAATCTTGCACTTTGTTAATCTTTGTATTTGGATTTTGTGGGTAGTATCCGCTGAAAACCCTCATGAGACAACACTCGACCTACTAGAGATACCCAAAGGTTTAACAGCTTGTTGCATATGCTCAATACAATCGTGCTCCCTATGAAAACGGATTTATCTAAGTTTTCCTTTATTCGAGGATGAATAAAAAGATAATTGTGGGGGTATTTGATGTGCACGTAAATGTGCATGTATTTACATCCATATTTTATCCATTTTTATTTAAATAAATGCCATATTTTGGTATTTAACATGTTTAAACCAAAATTCAATTATTTGCAAATCACCATATTTTCATCTTCATACAAGGGCAAAATGGTCATTTTTATGCATGTGCTAATTTGAGAATTCTTACTTGGACTATTTTTTTTATTTTAATAGAAATTGGGATGTAAATGGAAGAGGGTTTCATGGAATATATGCATGTCCAAGAGAATATAAAGGAATGAAGAAGGAAATAATTATAACTCATGATCATGAAGGACCTGACCCACTTACCAAAATCTACAATTAGAAGCTAATGGACAACTAAGTGGAGGTTAGAGCTTCATGCATATTTGATGATGGATTAATTAGAGACTAATGGTTACTTCGTGGCCACACTTCCTAAAGGGCATTTTGGGAAGCACCCTAAAAATTGAATTAGGGTTTTATGCATGTATAAATAGCCCACTTATGTACATGTAGATATCTTCTTACTCTTTCAAATTACTTAGGAAATTAGAATGCTAGTTGTAAACTCAATGTTTCTTGAAATAAAAATGGCTTCCTAATCTCTTTCTCTTTTCTGTTCAACATGTTTCTTTTTCTTTTATGTTCATTTTTACTTCTACGCTCTCTTCTTTCTTTGTTAGTAGATTAGATTTACATTCGTGCAAGTAGTGTAACTTTATTTTTTATGCAAGTAGTTTAGTAGTTAATCTCAATTTATTCCTTTGCTTATTTTCTATTTCTTTTGCTTTTTAATGTTAAAATTTACATGTGTTGATATAATGACAAAATTGAGTAGCTAAACTCGTTCAATTTAGGGGCAATGAAGCTCTCAAATATTTTGTAATTTCAATATTTCTATGATTTTTGGTCTCTTTTATTTGTGCTTCATGAAAGTAGATTTTGATATAAGTTTATACAAGTGGGTTTGATAGCTTCTGTTGCATTTGCAAATGAGTTATTCTTATTCAACATAAACATAATTTACATCATCATTTGCTTATTGATTTTTGATTTGAAATGAAAGTAAAAGCAAAATTTGATGATCTATATTACTAATTACAATAGTAAATAGATCATACTTAAATAGCTTTTGCTTTGGCACCATTTTCATGAGAATTGATAAGTGGTTTATTTGTTGTATTACACTTTGATGGTTTAAGTTATGTTAATTAATAACATAAATAAACCATACTCATGATAAATGCTACAATTGTTTTGCTTAATATCAAAAATAGAGATCATAGATTATTTCTTTGTTGATTTACAAAAATATGAGAGTGGATCTGCCTATAAATTGTTTTCTAATCTCATAGTTTTTAATCTCATTTTCGTTCTAGTTTTAGCTTCATTTTTTTGTAGTTAACAATCTTCTCTCACTTTTGTCTAGTTTGATTGATTAGGAAATTTTAAAATCTAAAACATTCTCTGCGGATCGACCCGTACCCACCACGTACTAAAATTGTATGTCGTGTGCTTACGGTTAATTTAAATTTAAATTCGTTCGACGGTGTTCTAAACTGATAGAATTTCCATCGACAAACAAGAAGCGACCCATTTAGCCTACATGTTTTAGTCATTCCTGTTTGATGAGGTTTTATGCTACGATTACCTTTCCAAAACACATTTACTTGGAATGCTTATCATCCTCCAATGACGATGATCTGATAGCATTCGTCCATATAATTCCGTTTTGGGTTTTAATGGAACCGAAGGCACCATTTCCACTACACCTATTATTGGATTTACCTACAGAGTTGGTGACAAATAGCTCTTGTACTCTCGCTAGTACAAAACTGGTCATTTGTTTCGGTTGTGTAACCCCTGTTGTGTCGGTTTTACAACCGACTCATATAAAGACGACACAAAAGACGTTTTTCTGTTGTGTCGGTTGTACGACCGACACAAATATGAATCATTTGTGTCGGTTGTTATTAAAGAACCGACACAAACCTATGAACAGTCATGTCGGTCTTTCTAAAAGGAACGACACAAATCAGCTTGTATAACGAAGCACACCGCCGTTTATTGTGTCGGTCCTTTTAGAAAAACCGACACGACGGTTCATAGTTTTGTGTCGGTTTTTTATTAAGAACTGACACAAATGATTGATATTTGTGTCGGTTATGTTTGTTTTTTCAACCGACACAATTGATATACAGTTGTATCGGTTCCCTTTGAAATAACAACCGACACAAGTAATATCTGAAGCAAAAAAAAAATATTATTACCGTTTAAGATTATAAAAATAGTATGAAATTGAATTTTAATTTTTTATAAACCAACGTTACTATGAACTAATTGAACAAATATAATTATATTATCCATCAACAGAATTCATGTTTACAGACCAAAATAGAATATAATCTATCACAAACATAACGTACATAACAAAATACCAACGTACGTTACAAAAGATCAGCGTACACAACCAACTACATCCAATTATACATGATATAATTAGCTAAATTCTCTCGAACCTCGTCTATCTCTTGTTGGTTATAAGAACCGTCTCGTACAATGTAACGACCCGTAGATTTCATGGATTTAATTTGGTTAAATTAATAAGTTGTAATTAAATTTAGAAGAAAAATAAATTAAAAACCTACTTATAGTAATTCGAAGTTAATTCAAATGATTTTAAGTGGTGAAAAGAATTTTACCTGTATATGAGATGAATATGAGGAATTTGAGGAAAATATTAAACTAATATAATGTAATAAACATTGTTAATAGTAAATGGAATATGACAATAAGAACAATTGCAAGTTTGTATTTATGGGCGAAATAATATTGATAGGTAATAATTGTTGTAGAGAATAAATTACAAATGTTATAAATTGTATAATGGTGACAGCTATTGTTCGTTACCAATGCATTTAATTTATAGTGATTAAATGTAATTAATCATTGCCTTTTTGTAAGTTAAGAAGTAACTGAAAATTTTGAAGGAAAAATCAATAGAAAGGTTAACTATATGCATAAGATGGAAAGTTGATAATAATGGAAAACGTATACAATCAATGTAGGTAATTTGAAATACAATGTTGTTGAAATGATTAAACGTTTCTTGTGATGATTAATAAATAACGAAAGGAGTAAGCGTATTTATTTAGAGTATTAATTACTATTGGGTAGAGATTTAAGTAACAACGTTTAATGCAATGTTAGTAATGCCAATTTAAGTCAATAATAAGGAATTGGGAATCGTATCTATGAAATGATAACGAGAATACAAGGTGATAAATGCCAATTAAGGGTAATAATTAATAAACTTAATGAAATCCCAATTTTATATAAAATAATTTAAAAGTCAGGTTTGGCTACAATTTGAACATAAGTAAATTGAATTTGTAGTATGAAAATATATGCAAAAATTGATTTTTGAAATAAAAGATTTTGTATGTGACAAAAAGGTAACGGTAATGTTTATGGTAGGTTGCCTATTCATTTATTTAGATTTTTAGTTGGAATTGGAAATAAGTTTGTAATAAATGTAAGTAAATGATACATTTATGTGAAATGTAACCAATGTAAATTTTATTTATAATATAGCAAAGGGTGGATTTAAGAAGTGAAATTGCAGAATTTGAAGCTAATTAATAATAGACATAGTAAAGATGGAAATCCAATCAAATACTTAGGAATAAAATTTATTGGAAGGTAACCTAATTTATAAATAAATGGTAAGTATTTAAGATATAATTCTATATTAATTGAAACTGATTGTAGATTTAGTGTAGTAATGTTAAGGCTAACTAAATTTGCTTTATAGATGGAATTATAATCAAGGTGGATAGGTAACGAACTTAAAAATATAATTAAGAACTAATAGGTGGCAAATTAATATAGTTTGTATTATGTAAGTAAACTTTGGTAAATCAAATTGTACCAATCCAAAGCTAATGTTTTGTTAATATAGATTTAAGTATAGAGAGCAATATTTATTTATTTAATTGAAGTATTGCAAAATAAATGAAAATTTAACATCTAAATATTACGTTAATAGGAAGTAATTGTTCTACTTATCATTACATTCATTTAGCCCATTTTGAAACTTAATCAACTGAAATTAATAGGAGAGAGAATACTAATTGTAATAGGTGCAATTAATAGCAGCTTATGTTTTGTGAAATATAAGAAAAGTTTTGATTGAAAAAAAAAATTTGAAAAAGAAGAATTGAAAAAGAAAATGATTAAAATAAGAACTGAAAATGGAAGAGAAGATCTAGATTTGAAAAGAAAGAAGAAGGTTTGAAATAGAAGAAAATTTGAAAAAGAAGTATATTTGAAGAGGAAGGAAAAATTAAAATCAGAGATAATAAGGAGATTTGAAGAAATTCATTTATAACTGTTTGGCATGTTTTGTTCATCATATTTGCTAAATCGCGTTATTCAATTTAACTGTTAATTTATTTTATTTATTGCATATTAATTGACAGTTAGAATTTATTTATTTGCATGGGAACTGCTAGTAAACAGTTATAAAATTTATTACTAAATATAAACTGTTAGTTTAATAGTTGATTAAATTTATTTTTGAATATAACCGCCAGTTTTTACCTGATATATATTATCAGATATATATGGATATTGAATTATTATTGGATGATGATTGTGATTTGGATGATGGATGATGTTGATGAATGGATGTTTTTATTTTATATCATTAAACTGCAAGTTATCATGCATTTTTCGTTTCATTCGGGATTGTGGTTTGAAATGATATACAATCGCAAAATTTTATTTTTAAATTGCGGATTGAAATGATAAATATCTGTATCACTTGACCATAGGATAGAAAATTTTATACAGACACCGTGGTCTATATATAAATTATTTTAAAGTGATTTCTATGGTTTGGATGGGATACGGTTTATAAAAATTTGATTTTGATATTTTATAAAATATTATTCTTTGATATATATACATATGAAGTTAAAAATTTGAAAATTAAGTTGTGTATAAATCTGTTGAATAAAAATGAAAAATTGAGAGAATGGAATTTGGAAATTTATCTTATATGTTTAAGTTTGGAAATTTTAAGGTATGATATTTATAACTGAATTTTCCAAGATGAATTAAAAATGAAAATTCTAGTATAAAGTAAATTTGAGAAAATATTTAATTGCTAGAAATTGGAGTTTTATTTATGGAATTTATATGAATATTCAAGAGTAAATAATAGAATATTAATTGTTGAAAGAAGAATCCAACTTTAGTTTTGAAATATTAATACTCCAAATAGATATATATATATATATATATATATATATATATATAGAAATTGAAGGGGTTTTTGGAATTTGAAGTGATATTTAAATTGTGGTTTAAAGTTTAAATAAAGGAATACATTTGAAAAGCCATGGAAATTATTTTTCTTTACAAAGTAACTTTAAAGTTAAACCATTTATTTTACATTCGTTGAATATCCAAACCATTCAAGTTTTAGAAGTTATGGTTTTAAAATTTTGAATTTCGAAATATTATGCTTTGAAAGTATATTTCAAATATTTGGTTTCCAGATATTTAAATTTTAAACCAGCATGATTTTGGAAAAGAATTATATTTGAGATAACATGATATCATATTGTGTTGGGTTTTAAACTGATATCGTATTCATAGTTTTGAAATGGAAATTTTATTCTGGTTTTAAAGTATAAACTCTTTTTAAATGACCGCGGTGTTATAATAACGATGGGTTGGCAAAGAGACCAGGATCGGATATGGACATACTCTCTGTCGATACCGAAAACCACTTTGACTAACCGTGCACGCGGTGGAGATTCCAGAATGAAGTAGGTGGTGGCGACGTTTCCTGTAAGGTAAATACGTGGACCCAACTCCCGTGAGTTGGCATAAGGTGGCTAAAACAGGAGTGATTCTCGGGCCAATGAGGTCATACCTCTGATCGGACGCTCCTCTTCGATATTATACTTTGACTTTGGATTGATTCAGTGGCCACTTCTATTTTTGATTTTGGGGGAGTTTGTTCGAGGTGGGCGGTAACTGCGGCTACGCGTTTCCACCAGCCCGGATAGCAATTGGTATATCTACCCTGGCATTGCCTAGTTGTGCCATGTCACCTACCATACCGAGCCTTTACTACGAGTTTTGTTTTGTACCATACCTATGGAGTGCCCTCTGACGACGCCCAGTACGGGGGAGATTACGGCACTGTATAGACTATGGGAATATATTCTGTGTTAAGGGCTATATGGGTAACCCCTTAACGCTATTAAAAAGTAAGTTTATTTTACAATTATACACTATTATAATAGCGCAATATACTACATAGTAAATAGTTTAAGGGATCCTTAAGAGATGTAAATCCCGAGCAACTCTTGAGTTACCGCACTCATATTTACTCCTGTTGATTTAACTCACATAAGATCTTTTAGTTCTGACTCGAGTGTTTTGTCTTTTCAATTCGCTCGGGTCAGCCCGAGCATTTCAGGATTTGAGGATTTAGCTCTGGAGGACGAAGGCGAAGATTTGTATTACTAGTATCTACTATATTATTCCACTACATCATTTAATTCCGCTGCATTGTTATTGGTATGTGTAACTCTGATATGTAGTATATAAATGTTTTGTAAACAGATTTATAAACTATACATTTTATTATTATATTTTATCCTTCCTCTGCGAGATTCTGTTTTCTTTTATTTCTTTCTCGTTTTTTTCTTATTTACCCCATAATAATCCGCCCTTCCGTATGGTTGAACTGGCACGTGTGTCGGTTTAAATCGTGCGAAAAGGCGGGACGTTACAGTTGGTATCAGAGCTTTCGTTTAGCGATAAACCTTGGTTTTGTGGGGTTTGACTCTTTGTTAATAGGGTAGTAATACCCTATGGGAGTCGCTGAGTGTATATATATGAGAGAGCGTATTTGTTAGTGTTATAAAAAGATTTTAATATTGTGTTAATCTGTTCCGTTTTGTATTTATAAATTCTGGTTGATGCATAGGATGCTATGTCATCAATAGGGATTTCTAAACACTTAATAGGACAGACCGACATAATATCTGTTTTAATATAGGTGAATGAAATAATTTTGCCTATAATATTTTTTATATATAAATTAAATTTTTCAAAAGATATATTTGGTTGCAATAGATTGGTTGTTAGGAATAAAATTTATAGATTGAAATTAAAATCAATGGAAATTGAAAATTTTAGGACTTAAGTCCGGGATTTTGAAAAATTGCTTTCAAAGGATTTTGAAAAATAATAATTTTGTTTATAAGTATTTTCCGATATAAATATTTCATTATAATTCAGAAAATTGTTTTAAAGAAGATTTTGAAGAAAAAGTTTTGTACTTTCCTCTTTGTCGCTAGAAAATAATTTCGGTGATGGCGGCCGCATCATCGACTTTCATTTTCGAGTTTCGAAGGGGGAAGGCCACTGTAGTTGCTCTACTGCAGATCCATTTTGAAAAAAAAATATAAATTTTAAATTGCTTTAAATATAATTAGAGGTATATAAGTTATAAGAATAATTTATCTATTATTTTAAAATAAATCGAAATTTTACCCGGTATTTAATTTTTAATTTCCATTAATTAATTGTTTCAATTATTGTAGTGAAATGAAGGGTTAGTAATAAATAATTGGAACCCTTAATTGAAGTAAAAATTTAATATAATAGATAGATAAGAAAAAGGTAAATAAGTGTTGTAAACCTTAGAAATTGAATTAATGAAATTCTTTATTGATAAGAATTGATGCTATAAAGTTGTAAATGTAAGTTTAATTAAAATGTTAATATAATTAAAACAATAGAATGGACGCATTAAATAAATTAAAGGTAAGCTGAAATTGTAAAACTTATGGAACAATGAATTAATTAATAGTTTCAATTACTGTAATGAATTGGAACGTAGCTAATTAATAAATTTCACTCGCTGTAGGAAATAAGAGATTTTATGATAGGTTATAAATGGTATTAAATGAAATTTGAAATTTGTAACCTACGAAATAAAGAATATTATTATTGAACATTTAATTAATCATAGGTAAATAGAAAACTTGTATAACTTCCAAATTTCACCCTTATATAACATATATATATAACTTACTAAACATTTAAAAGTTGAAATGTTAATAAGTGATGTAATAGAAATTTGTACAAGTAAAAGTAGGTAGTGAAGTATTCAATAAATTTGCTATTATAAATAAGAATTTAATGCTGTAAACTTAAGTTATAAATTGAAATCTTACTAAAATTAAAGATAAGTATTATTAATAGGTGATTTTAAACTTAAGTAAATAAAACGTGATTCTTTAATAAATAAAGATTGATGTGTAGGGTTATTAACTTAAGTATGATTTAAATATTGCTAGTTTAATATAATAGAAAGTAGGTAATATAAATAAATGACTGTAAACCCTAGTTAAAAAATTAATAAAAATACTTACTTATAAGAATGGATGTTATAAAGTTATGAATTAAGTGAAATTAAAAAGGGTTGCCATAATTAAATATAATATAAATATAAGCATTTAATAAATGATTGAAATTGAGAAGTGTATTAAATATAATACAAATAAAAGAAATCTGCATGACCTGAATAAATAATTGTAAGTAATAAGTGAAAATAAATGAAAATAAAAGATAAACTGTTATATGAATGAAAAGGGCAAACAGCTAGTGTAGGAGGTAAAAAATTTATATAAGTTAATTTGATTTGTTGGTTTAAATCGACATTGTTTGATCTATGGTTGGTCGGGTAAGGAAATTTGAAGTAGTTGGATGAATAAATAATCTATTCTGTCCCATATAACACTGTTGAGTAAATGATGCACTGGATAGTTATTTTTTATTCCGTACCATTTCAAGTTTTGAACCCGAACAACTATTTGCTTGTTTGATTGAATGGTTGTTTTGTTTTGTTGTGTATACTGTTTGTCGAAATTGATTGTTGTTAGTAGTTGAAACCATGAAAATATTTCACTTTATATAAATTGTTAAACCTTTGGATGTTTATAAGTGAAATGCAGGTTATGGAAGCAATTGCTACTGCTTTTGGTTCCATAAATTAAGCGTAAATTGCCCGACAAATAGGTACGCTTCGGATTACGATTTATAGCGCTATTTTATATATTTTCCCGGGTTGAGATATAATATTTTGGATAAAATATGTAATATAATTGTTATATTTTGATATTATATTTTCTCCCGAGTCTCTCCGTTCAAAGGAGACTCTGCCAAAAGTTTTCCGTAAATTTTGAACTTAGAAATATTTTGAAATGTTTTTCCAAACTTTAGTAATTTAGATATAAATTTTTTTTATGGTTATAAATTGATATATTTTATCTAAATTAATTAATTTTATAAATTTAATTGTTTATAAAGTTAATGTGTGAATGAGGTATATTGATTTCTTAGTTCTTCGTTTTCCCTTCTTTTCCTTTTCGGGGACGAAAAGTTTTGAGTGTGGGAGAGTGTAACGACTCGTAGATTTCATGGATTTAATTTGGTTCAATTAATAAGTTGTAATTAAATTTATAAGAAAAATAAATTAAAAACCTACTTATAGTAATTCGAAGTTAATTCAAATGATTTTAAGTGGTGAAAAGAATTTTACCTGTATATGAGTTGAATATGAGGAATTTGAGGAAAATATTAAACTAATATAATGTAATAAACATTGTTAACAGTAAATGGAATATGATAATAAGAACAATTGCAAGTTTGTATTTATGGGCGAAATAATATTGATAGGTAATAATTGTTGTAGAGAATAAATTACAAATGTTATAAATTGTATAATGGTGACAGCTATTGTTCGTTACCAATGCATTTAATTTATAGCGATTAAATGTAATTAATCATTGCCTTTTTGTAAGTTAAGAAGTAACTGAAAATTTTGAAGGAAAAATCAGTAGAAAGGTTAACTATATGCATAAGATGGAAAGTTGAATAGAATTCTAATAAATGATAATAATGGAAAACGTATACAATCAATGTAGGTAATTTGAAATACAATGTTGTTGAAATGATTAAACGTTTCATGTGATAATTAATAAATAACGAAAGGAGTAAGCGTATTTATTTAGAGTATTAATTACTATTGGTAGAGATTTAAGTAACACCGTTAATGCAATGTTAGTAATGCCAATTTAAGTCAATAATAAGGAATTGGGAATCATATCTATGAAATGATAACGAAAATACAAGGTGATAAATGCCAATTAAGGGTAATAATTAATAAACTTAATGAAATCCCAATTTTATATAAAATAATTTAAAAGTCAGGTTTGGCTACAATTTGAACATAATTAAATTGAATTTGTAGTATGAAAATATATGCAAAAATTGATTTTTGTAATAAAAGATTTTGTATGTGACAAAAAGGTAACGGTAATGTTTATGGTAGGTTGCCTATTCATTTATTTAGATTTTTAGTTGGAATTGGAAATAAGTTTGTAATAAATGTAAATAAATGATACATTTATGTGAAATGTAACCAATGTAAATTTTATTTATAATATAGCAAAGGGTGGATTTAAGAAGTGAAATTGCAGAATTTGAAGCTAATTAATAATAGACATAGTAAAGATGGCAATCCAATCAAATACTTAGGAATAAAATTTATTGGAAGGTAACCTAATTTATAAATAAATGGTAAGTATTTAAGATATAATTCTATATTAATTGAAACTGATTGTAGATTTAGTGTAGTAATGTTAAGGCTAACTAAATTTGCTTTATAGATGGAATTATAATCAAGGTGTATAGGTAACGAACTTAAAAATATAATTAAGAACTAATAGGTGGCAAATTAATATAGTTTGTATTATGTAAGTAAACTTTGGTAAATCAAATTGTACCAATCCAAAGCTAACATTTTGTTAATATAGATTTAAGTATAGAGAGCAATATTTATTTATTTAATTGAAGTATTGCAAAATAAATGAAAATTTAACATCTAAATATTACGTTAATAGGAAGTAATTGTTCTACTTATCATTACATTCATTTAGGCCATTTTGAAACTTAATCAACTGAAATTAATAGGAGAGAGAATACTAATTGTAATAGGTGCGATTAAAAGCAGCTTATGTTTTGTGAAATATAAGAAAAGTTTTGATTCAAAAAAAAAACATTTACATCAATAAAATGAATGTTTCATCTATGAATGTAGGTTCAATTTAATTTAAATAAAAATATAGAAAGATTGATTTTTAAAGAAAGAAATATATGTTTATTTGAACTGTGTTTAGCTTACAAACTAATTACAAGAATAGGAAAATAATCTATTTATTACTCTTGTGTATAAACATTTTTTCTATTTTTTTTTATTTTTTTTATTTTTATGCATTTTAGTTGTCTATTTTAAAATTTAATTTTGTGTGATTGCAATTAATGTAGTTCAAATATTTCAATTAAAAGAAAAGAAAACGGTGATTGCAATTAATAGATTTAATAATAAACAAAACGCGTGTTTTATGGTAAACAAAAAGGGTGTTTTAATGGTAATTAGAGATCATTTTGGGGAAAACAAATCAAATGTTTTCATTTTTAAGGTAATTGTAAAAAATTATTATGCATAGACAAAAACCCAAATGCGTAGAAATTCGAATATTACTTGAGTTAATGAAGTTAATTTTGGTGTGTTTAGGGTTAACAAAATTTATTAAGTAAACAATTGTTTTGAATTTTGAATCCTAAAAGTATGTTTACAGTATAGAGTTAGTCCATTCATTCCCTTTCTAATAAATAATTACCTCTTTCCAATACCTGCTACTTTTAAAAAGGTTGTTCATATTTACTATATTTCAAAACCAAGTTTGTTCATATTTACTTTATTTCTTTCCATCATTTTCCAACTTCATTTTCTGAAGCGTCATTTCATTTATTTCTAATTAATAGCGGTCTCTCTTTTCAAATCTCTTTGATCCTAAACCTAACTCTAACCTTATAAATAAGATATGACGGAAATGAAACCACAGCCTCCATTATAATCTTCTTCTTTTTTTTCCTTTTTTTCCCTTCAAATCTCCTTATTATCTCTGATTTTAATTTTTCCTTCCTCTTCAAATATACTTCTTTTTCAAATTTTCTTCTATTTCAAACCTTCTTCTTTCTTTTCAAATCTAGATCTTCTCTTCCATTTTTAGTTCTTATTTTAATCATTTTCTTTTTCAATTCTTCTTTTTCAAATCTTTTTTTTTTCAAACCTTTTAAAAATGCATACATTCATATAATAAGGAGGAAAATTAAAGTAAATCGAAATAAAAGAAAAATTACGGAACAAAGTTAGCAATCAAGAAGAAGCATACACGTTTTTCACGAGGGAAGAGTGGATGTGGCACGATATTTTATTTTTGTTTAATTTATTTTTGTTAATTTTTGATTTCAATTAGTTCTAATAATCATAACTCGTACATACGGACTCCGTTTCATGCAATTTTTTTTGTTAGGATCGAAATTAAATTCCAGATCTTTTGACACTAGTTTGGACAGATTTGGAGATAGTCGAATTTTTGGGTTTAAATCGGCTTTAAATTCGATTTAAATTCAAAAGGTGAGTGTTTTAACCCACTCACAACTTCTAAAAGTTTTTATGTTTGTTAAATTTATTTTAGACATGAGTAGAAATTCATTTATAACTGTTTGGCATGTTTTGTTCATCATATTTGCTAAACCGCGTTATTTAATTTAACTGTTAATTTATTTTATTTATTGCATATTAATTGACAGTTAGAATTCATTTATTTGCATAGGAACTGGTAGTAAACAGTTATAAAATTTCTTACTAAATATAAACTGTTAGTTTAATAGTTGATTAAATTTATTTTTGAAATAACCGCCAGTTATTACCTGATATATATGGATATTGAATTATTATTGGATGATGATTGTGATTTGGATGATGGATGATGTTGTTGAATGGCTATTTTATTTTATACCATTAAACTGCAAGTTATCATGCATTTTTCGTTTCATTCGGGATTGTGGTTTGAAATGATATACAACCGCAAAATTTTATTTTTAAATTGCGGATTGAAATAATAAATATCCGTATCACTTGACCATAGCATAGAAAATTTTATACAGGCACCGTGGTCTATATATAAATTATTTTAAAGTGATTTCTATGGTTTGGATGGGATACGGTTTATAAAAATTTGATTTTGATATTTTATAAAATATTATTCTTCGATATATATACACATGAAGTTAAAAATTTGAAAATTAAGTTGTGTATAAACCTGTTGAATAAAAATGAAAAATTGAGAAAATGGAATTTGGAAATTTATCTTATATGTTTAAGTTCGGAAATTTTAAGGTATGATATTTATAACTGGATTTTCCAAGATGAATTAAAAATGAAAATTCTAGTATAAAGTAAATTTGAGAAAATATTTAATTGCTAGAAATTGGAGTTTTATTTATGGAATTTATATGAATATTCAAGACTAAATAATAGAATATTAATTGTTGAAAGAAGAATCCTACTTTAGTTTTGAAATATTAATACTCCAAATAGATAGATATATATATATATATATATATATAGAAATTGAAGGGGTTTTTGGAATTTGAAGTGATATTTAAATTATGGTTTAAAGTTTAAATAAAGGAATATATTTGAAAAGCCATGGAAATTATTTTTCTTTACAAAGTAACTTTAAAGTTAAACCATTTATTTTACATTCGTTGAATATCCAAACCACTCAAGTTTTAGAAGTTATGGTTTTAAAATTTTGAATTTCGAAATATTATGCTTTGAAAGTATATTTCAAATATTTGGTTTCCAGATATTTAAATTTTAAACCAGCATGATTTTGGAAAAGAATTATATTTGAGATAACATGATATCATATTGTGTTGGGTTTTAAATTGATATCGTATTCATAGTTTTGAAATGGAAATTTTATTCTAGTTTTAAAGTATAAACTCTTTTTAAATGACCGCGGTGTTATAATAACGATGGTTTGGCAAAGATACCGGGATCGGATATGGACATACTCTCTGTCGATGCCGAAACCACTTTGACTAACCGTGTACGCGGTGGAGATTCCAGAATGAAGTAGGTGGTGGCGACGTTTCCTGTAAGGTAAATACGTGGACCCGACTCCTGTGAGTTGGCATAAGGTGGCTAAAACAGGAGTGATTCTCGGGCCAATGAGGTCATACCTCTGATCGGACGCTCCACTTCGATATTATACTTTGACTTTGGATTGATTCAGTGGCCACTTCTATTTTTGATTTTGGGGGAGTTTTTTCGAGGTGGGCGGTAACTGCGGCTACGCGTTTCCACCAGCCCGGATAGCAATTGGTATATCTACCCTGGCATTGCCTCGTTGTGCCGTGTCACCTACCATACCGAGCCTTTACTACGAGTTTTGTTTTGTACCATACCTATGGAGTGCCCTCTAACGACGCCCAGTACGGGGGAGATTACGGTACTGCATAGACTATGGGAATATATTCTGTGTTAAGGGCTATATGCGTAACCCCTTAACGCTATTAAAAAGTAAGTTTGTTTTACAATTAGACACTATTATAATAGCGCAATATACTACATAGTAAATAGTTTAACGGATCCTTAAGAGATGTAAATCCCGAGCATCTCTTGAGTTACTGCACTCATTTTTACTCATGTTGATTTAACTCACATAAGATCTTTTAGTTCTGACTCGAGTGTTTTGTCTTTTCAATTCGCTCGGGTCAGTCCGAGCGTTTCAGGATTTGACGATTTAGCTCTGGAGGACGAAGACAAAGATTTGTATTACTAGTATCTACTATATTATTCCACTACATCATTTAATTCCGCTGCATTGTTATTGGTATGTGTAACTCTGATATGTAGTATATAAATGTTTTGTAAGCAGATTTATAAACTATACATTTTATTATTATATTTTATCCTTCCGCTGCGAGATTCTATTTTCTTTTATTTCTTTCTCGTTTTTTTCTTATTTACTCCATAACAATCTGCCCTTCCGTATGGTTGAACTGGCACGTGTGTCGGTTTAAATCGTGCGAAAAGGCGGGACGTTACATACAAAGTCCTGCAATTAAGAGAATTGTTATACAAAAGACAATAATTAAGTCATTGTTTTATACAAAGTAACAGAGGTAAATATCTTAGCATGTCAAAAGTACAGTTTCAATAAAGCAAGTCATACAACTGTTGTGTACATCTGCCTATATCATACAACTCAAACCTTTTGCATACAAGTAGCAACCATCACAACTGCTCCACTACAAACCCTGCCCACAAACAAACAACTGCCTGCACACCACAAACAAACAACTGCCTTCAGAACTGTGACGGTGCATATTACTGTTGCACATACACTGTACTCCATTCATACTGCCTACATATCTTCCCTTACTGCACACTTTTTTACCATTGCAGCGATCACCAAAATTTAACACGTTTATTAAAGATTGGTTGAACCACAGCAGCGATCACAAAATTATATGCTTGCATTACATTTATAAATGATACTTGTGCAACACCAAGATGCAACACTGGACTTCTATGGTCCAACCTGACGTATATCAGTATATGATGGGTTGTTGAATGATAGTTTCATTTCAAGTAGTACAATCATCTCAATATCATCTTAGATCTGAATGCGAAATATATTGGTCACAGAATCATAAATTAGCAAACATACCATTTTAAATGGAATATAAATTAGAATATCATCTATAATTTGTATACCTTGTTATTTTATTAGACATGAATGCATAATTTGTATATTTAGATTTATATTATGAAGGAAAGATTATCATTCTTCTTCCTCTGCCCATTACTTCTTTCTCCTGTCCAAATCAAGCCCAAAGTACAATGTAAAATAAATATTTTTTTATCAAAAGCTAATAATGTAAACAAGGAACTATGCAACTGTAGAAAGATATCCCCTAAGCCATAAAATGGTACTAGGTTCATTATAGTTTCGCATCACTACAGCATGCATCAACTTATTGTTCAGCTATTTTCATTTCTAAACAATACAAGAAAGAAAGTAAAACAGTAAACAGTGATTACCATATGAATTTACATATTTGGCAATAAAAATGTTTCTTTCTGTAGTTCAATACAATACAGTTCCGTAGTATGCCAGACTATATGAGACATAATTAATTAGATCGATTTATTAATCATACCAATATACAGATTCAATCAAACTAAAAATATGCCACACTAAAAAACTGCTAAAATAAAAGCTTTCATTCTTTCGCTACAAATCGACGGCCACCGACCCACTAGACAAAAGGGATTCGATTGGTAAAGATAAACGAAGGTGATCTAGGGTTCTTGGGTTAAGTTGGTTATTTGAGACATAATTAATTAAGGGATTTGATTTCTTCTAACTAGCATTGCAGCAATGATTTGATCGAAATATACCTATAATGTAGCTAATGTATAATATGAAGGAAAAAAACTAAAGCAGTACCTTTTGTAAATCGATGCTTTGATTGTGGTTGTTCACTATGTCATGCATATACCTCATCACATATTATACACAGTCAGTTGCTCCTAATTGCTGAGGACACTACAGCAATATTACAAGATAACTTAATAGTTAGTTTAAAATGAATTCATATGCCAAACAATATATAGTATTTATTTTATTTTATATTTTGTTTGAAAATCAAATCACCTTAACATGCTTCCATTTCAAGGTACTTCCTCGAGACTTGCCACCGAATGCCTTCTAAATTTTGAAGGCCCTACACATGCAAGAAAATGTTAAATAATAACTACTCCACCATCCGCATTTACATACACTAATTTCATGTATAAATTTTTAATTTTACCACATATACTAACTTCATATAAGAGAGCAAATATATACAACTTACGTGCTCACTTGCGGTTTAATTTCAAGTTTATGTTTGCGTTTGGCCTGAGGATCAAAAACATAAATCCCATTCATTTCTACACGGAAAACAAGCAGTATACAATGTTTCCTGCGTTACAACATTTATAGTAAGTTAAAATTGGCATCAAATTTGTAAACTAGTTACTAAAAGTTTAATGTTCATACCCTTCGTACAGGGGGCTAAAAGTAAGCTTTTAGATTGCAATGCTTTCCATGTGTTCGACAAATATGTATTTGTCGCATCTGGATGTTTTCGCACTTGGGAAAGCTTTTTGGGACACATAAACCCAATGGTCTCCACTTTGAGATCATTGCACATATGATTTAACCACCTAAACAAATTTAAACATATATTATTAGTTTTTTAAAAATTGACTATTCATCAAAAAACTAAGATGGTTATATAAAAAAAAATTGCTAAGGAAAAAATACTCACATGATGTAAAGTTGCAACCATGATGCATTCAACCATGTCATACTAAGGAATTGGATAATGTCGTCCATCGTGATATGAATTTCAATGTCCTCATCGTATGTGAATAAATCCTTATTCACTTGAATTGCATTGATGGCACTATCATTGGATAACATTTGAAGTATTAGGTCATGGAAATATTTGCACTCGCTCGTTAAAGTTTTGAGAATCTCTTCATCCACGATTGATTTGCGTTTTGCAGACTCATCTGACATTGTATTCACGACCTTGTCATTACTATTTTCAAACAAATCCTTGTTTGGTTGAGATGTAGGCACCTAATTCAAAATTTTAAGTAAATGTTTGAAATGATGTTGTTAAAAGAATAGACGAATGCTAAGAACTCAACTTCATATGTTAACTACTTTCCGATAAGTTTATAAATAGCTAAATTATCTATAATAAGTTCTAGTATGAAGAAATTTTACTTCCTTAATATGTTCTAATATGAAATAGAGGAGTTTAGCAAGGTAAATTAAGGAAGAAAAATGCATTCATTACCATATCATTATCTCTTAAAAGTACAAGGCTTTTAGGCCATTGAACAAAACTCCCGACCGCTTCTCCTATCGTGTTGTGATGTTTAGTTGGAACAGGAAGTGAGGTTCCTTCATGACTAGACTCCACTTCATCAATTACAACTTTTACATGATCGGCCAAGATTTGTTGATTATGATATTGATCTCCGGACCTTGAAGCGGGATGTACCATGCCATGACCCACTTCAACAATTTTGGAGTCCACATTCACGGCCAAACGACATTTAATCGGTTTCTAGAATGGCAAGTACAAAACCAACATTTTTCACTTAGCACTTGTCAAATACATAAAATCGTATACGTTTATAAATTCAACTATGAATTGTTTACCTGCAAGTCTGCAAAGGGATCCGTCTCTTGAGTTTTGTTTGCATATTGTAATTTGTTCGGGTGCGTTGATTGACAACTACTACGATGATCAGTTAATGGTGTGTTGATCTCCACCTCCTTGGGAAAGTTCATCGTGTTCAAAATGTTTGCAATCTGCTCTTGAACCATTGTACTCATCTCTTGTCTCAATTTTTGGCTCACTTTAGCCTCTATTTCTTGAGTGATAACATGCAGCTCATCAGCTGATATTACACCACTTCGACCTTTCCTTTCTCTACATCCCCAAATACGTTTTTTATACCAACCATCCCACCAATCCCTCTAACTCGACCTGGATGCTCTTTTTTTTCAAGACCACGACTCAAGACATCATCATACCTATCTGGAACCCATGCCCTTCAACGGCTTTTCCTCTCCAATCATTATGTCAACAAAAAAAAGCTAAAACATAAGGTGGCATGCTTTTCACTATCATATGAAAATTAAAAAATTAAAGTAGTGCTAAAGTATCATGCTTTTTACTGAAATGTTAGCACCACATGTTTGCTAAAATGATATCATGTTACGTGTCATATTATATATAATAAAGAATGCTGGGTCGTGTGTGTTTTCGGTTTAAAACATGTAAAGCGATAAAACACATGGAAACTAGTCGTACCATTTTATCTACAACCATCTTAGTTTTCTAATTAGGGATGGCATAATTTCCATCGGCTCCTTTTTTTGATCGTGCCAAAATCCAATCAATACTCCGATCCAAAACAGGTCCACCTAGCAATATGGTCGAGGAACTATGGCCTTCAATTATCCATTTAGCCTTCTTCCCTGCATATCCACCTTGTCCTAAATAGTGAGGATGCTCGTTGCATGTCTGACTCTTCCTAGCCTTCTCACTTATTTGCTGTTTTATGACATTGCAAAATTCAGCAAAACAGAATAGCACAAGTCACAGAACAGTTGCAATTTGCACAAATGTTTGTACTATTTCTCTATGCATGAGCAGTATGCATTTAGTATGCAATGATAGAAGAATAAAGAAAATATGCAAGTCAAGGCAGCCTAAATTTTCGAAAATTTGCGGAGTAGAAAGCATGGTTGTGTCCATATTTCAAAGCAAAGGACAATGAGGTGCCTCGTTTCTTAAAGAAACAATGAAACATAATGAGATATCCTAATGTATTAAATAAAATTATGCATATATATACAAGACATCATACAATTCTCATTTCTTTTTAAAATGGTGTATTACAATTACATATATATTCAATGTTAACATATAATAGGCAAGGAGTAGAAAGATGGTACTGAAACTACATGTATACTTTCAACAACAAACGCATACAGGCATGAGCCCATAAGGCATATACATAAAGTATTAAACAGGGGCTAGTTAATACAGTGATGGCATCTAACAATCTCCAGTTTTTTTGGTACTCTAATAACACAATAAAATCATGCATCACCTACCAAAAACATCTAAATTAAGCAGCAGTTAGATATGATCTTAATTTTTACAACAGTAGCTGCCAACTCTGGCAGATTAATCCTCACTAAAACAATGTTAAAACATACATGTCAAATATTTACACAAGACAACAAACTAAAGGCTGAAAAATGATTTTTCTGCATGTCTTGATACTGATGTCTCATTGCAATACATGCCATTCTAGTTAGGAACATTGTCTGCATTTTCAAGACATACGGTATTTCTATAGAAACAATAAACTTTCCTTTATCATAAATAATTCATATGACACACTGAACTACATTGTTTGTGAGGCTGAAGCTGATCCAACATGCATTTTCCAAATAATTCAACAACACTCATGGCTTGTTTATCCAACATGATTTGTCCAAGAAGATAGCCTTTTTGCACTAGTGCAACTTGTCTTTTTTTCAGCATTTTATAAATTTAAGTTTAATTGAAATAATGAAAATTTGTAATAAATATTCTTTTGAAACTATGCAGTTATACGGTAGTTTTTACCACCATTGTACTATTGAACAAGTATTTCTTTCCTAAGACCTATTAAAAATACAAACTATTTTGCTCTCTTTCACTTTGTTATAAAACAAAAAATCATAGTGTCTTTTGGAGTTATTTAAGAAAATAATTTAAATCTAACACGTAGCATAATTTAAATCGATGGTAGTGTTGGAGAATTACTACCATGTAACTTAACAGCACAACAGGAAGGAAAAAAAAGGAAAATAAATGATAATCAGACATTATATAATTTAACAACAGCATGTATCTTTAGGACACTTACCAACAATATAGAAAATGTTTACATGTAATTAAAGATTGTAATGATACAAAGATTTATCCGTATATCTAATAATGTATTTGTTTATGTTTTAAACTTTTTTTAATGATATTTTGGAGTTCATCCTATTCATTTATTTCCTATATGTATATGAAACAAACTAAAAAAGAACATTTATTTTCTAAATAAAGATCATACAGCTAAAGAGAAGTTTTCATTTTTGTTATAAGAAACTGCACGTTTCATTTTGTGAAATATGCAATTGCTCTGAGGAAGCTTATGAGTTGTAAAATGAAAGAAATAGCGTGTGACTTGTGGATATGGCATAAAAAAACATACCTTAAACTCCTCGGTTTCACAATACTTCTTAAATGTTTCCCATTGTGTTTTTGTAACCCCATCATAAAATTCGTATGGCTCTTTATGGTTTTCTGAAAGCTTTCTAGTCTTCGTAATCCAACCACTAACCAATTTTGTTTTGAAATCCTTCCATGCTCCACATACATTTTTTAACACATTATTTTTCATTTTTTCGTCGATGTGATACTCGGTCTGAGGTAATAAAAAATAAAAAATAAACAACGTCAAAGCAGTAAAATTGAATTTGATAAACAATGAAAGCGGTTCATGACTCCAAACACAAAGGATCCAACTAACAATTTAATAAGCGAACAAATGAATTTATAATACCTTAATGTCTTCCCAGATGGTATCCTTAATCCCTTGACTAACGCTAGCCCAATTCTTGATATTGATATCAATTCTAGATCTAGCTGTATCGCCTGCGTACGCCTTAAAAGACTTCACCCATTTTCCAGTAGGTTTGCCATTATCACACCACTCAATGAATTTTGGCTCAGACGTTCTATATTTCTTTCCGGTTGTTGGACCTCTACGCCTTCTCTTAGATGACGGTTGTGAAGCGGAAGCGGAAGTGTTTTGCTCTTTAGTGTGTTTATATAGTTGCATTTCCATTATTCCTGTTTCACAGATGTGCACCCGAAAGTTATAAAATATTTCAACAAACGAATAATAACTTAAATATCACACAATGTGAACTGATTTGAAGACATATTTGCTTGATTGCAAAATGCACACAGCCAGAACTTAGTTACTAAATACTTCTTAAATGTTTCTGATACAGCCATATCTACTTTAGTGCTTAAAATGCCACTTAATTGGAAGTGCTTTCATAATAACTCTATAGGCACTAAAGGAAGAGTTGTCCTCCTCATTGATGGAGCACTTTGGAGTGCACACATATCAGAATGAGTTATCAGCATATCACAGCTGTTATGACAAATGCATGAGGTTTTCAATGCACCATCTCTTATGTTTATGTCAGTAACACATGTTCAGAAAGAGATAAACTTCGGGATATTCTTATTCATAATGCTACTTCAATTCGTTTGCCTTGGATTGAATTTGGAGACTTTAATAACGCTTTGAACCCTAAAGATGAGAAGGGAGGATTTCAAATTCCATTTTCTTATCTTAATGGTTTTAATATCTTACAGTGCAGACTTGTTGAATGTAATGTGTAGGGATATAAATTTACTTGGAGGAAGAGAGGCATGGCTAGCAATATTGACAAATTTTTGGTAAATCAAGAGTTCATCAAAATTCTACCAGATTTAAGGACCATAGCTATTCCTAATGGTATTAATTAAGACATATTTGCTTGATCACAATACTTCTTAAATGTTTCAGATGGTCTCATGTTTCACTTGGTTACGTGTTAACATTTAAGAACTAGTAGTTGGTGACAAAGCATGAATGAGGTTGTTTACTATGATAGTGAATCTTTTGTAAAATTTAAAGAACTGTTATTATATATTATTTACTCTAGGAAGAACTCATTTTATAACATTAGAAGAACTAATAAACTACCCAAGAGCATTCATGTAGAAAATGCGACAACATGATGAATTATACTAGTATAAAAAAGATATAACATATGCATTCTACCAAAAAATGCAAAAACACAATGCATTCTTCTAAACAAACAAGTGACAACACATTGCATTCTGCCAAAAAAAGATTTGAGAATACACCGCAGATATAAAATGTGACAACACATTGCCAAAATAAAATTCAACAACACCCTGCCAAAAGAAAATGCAACAAAAAATACTTGATTGTTAACTGAGCACATATAAATTATCCAGATTTTTGAAATTAAAGCTTCTCACCTTAAACATGTTGAACTTTTGAAATCTCTAGTTGAAATTTGAAATCTTTAAATCTGAATCCTAAAACTTGCTTTTTAAAATCTCCTGGCGGTTTGAATTAAACAGAGGACGATCCCGTCTTCTTAAATTTCCAGACTTGGTTACAAAGTAACTTAGCTTTTTTTTAAAATTTCCTGCTTGCTTACAATTTGAACAGAGGCTATATTTTTCTTAAGTTACAGGTTTTAATTAAGACCACAACTCAAATCCAAGCCTATATATACACATGCTTTGCAATATCCAGATGATAGATTTGGAAAGAGATTTTTGGAGGCTGGAAATGATATTTCTTTTTGATGAGTGAAATTTGAAAAGAAAAGAAATGATCATTACAATCTTTTATCAGGTATTTCTTTGCCAGATGTTAGTTCATTTTCTAATTTAAAATTTATTACCTGTTTACCTATTGTTTGCTTGATTTAAAACAGTTTTTGTTAACCTGTTTTTCTCTTAACAGCTAATGAATTGAAGTCTTTTTCCCTTATTATATTTTTATATAAACCATAAAATCTTTAAAGTATATGTATGTACTCATGAAGATAGACAGCCCATAGTAATCTTATGACAAAGTAGTGTTTGCATTTATCCCTTATACATTTTAAAATAAAAGTGAGAAACTGGTAAATTAAAATAACCCGCTTGGTTAATATACCTTATATATATGCGTAACGACCCAATATTTTATTGCATGGTTAATATACATATTTGAGTTTCTTTTCCCCACATATTTGAGTTACTTAATATGCGTAACGACCCAATATTTTCAAAATATCAACTATTCATTTAACCATGCTTTCACACAAAACTATACTCACACATGTTTTCTCATTCGTTTGAAGATTTAGCTTCTGATATACACATTCCAAATAAATGTACACATATGAACAAATTAAATGGTGACAGTATTAGAAGGTTAAAAAATTACCCCGCTATCCAAACCCCTTCATCGTGATCAGTACGTGCATAATTTGCATTTAAATCAACTTCTTCTTCTGATAGACTTACGCCAATGGAAAAAGGTGGATTCTCGTCAAATTGATTATATTCTTCTTCATCCACCACGTCATCGATCCCAGCAATGCGTCTTTTTCCAGGAAGGACAACAGACCACTTATGATCTGCTGGGTCGGTGACATAAAAAACTTGTTTCACTTGAGATGCCAAGATGAGTGGATCGTTATCATGACTCACTTGATCAAAGTCAACAAGTGTGAATCCATGTTCATCCACTTGTACAGCACGATGGTTATCGGCCCATTTACATTGAAATAGAGGAATCGTGAAGTCCCTATATTCAAGTTCCCAAATATTCTCAATTACTCCGTAATATGACATTGTCGCATTTATTGGTTTGTTATCTTTAGCACTAGCAAATTCTCTTGAAGATAGGTTCAACGTCAGTTAGGTATTGAGTGACAAATTCAATAACTTCCTCGGCTACAGTACCTTCTACGATACTAGCTTCAGGTCTATATCTATTCTTTGTTTTTCTTTTTAAAGTTCCCATGTGCATTTCGAACGGATACATATACCTCATAAAAAAAGGACCGCAAATCTTGATTTCTCTTACCAAATGTACAACCAAATGCACCATAACATCAAAAAATGAAGGGGGAAAATACATCTCAAATTGACATAAGGTAACAATAACATCGGCTTGTTGATCATCCAACATATCAGGATCAATCACCTTACTACAAATTGCATTAAAAAAAATACAAAGCTTTGTAATAACATGTCTAACATGTTTAGGCAATATACCTCGAATAGCAACAGGCAAAAAATGTTGCATTAACACATGACAGTCATGAGACTTCATGCCCATCAATTTCAAATCCTTCATTGATACACGACTGCTGATGTTCGAAGAATAACATGATGGAACCTTGACACCACGAAAACACTCGCATAAACTAGTTTTCTCTTTTTTGGACAATGTATAACAAGCCGGAGGCAAATAGATACGTTTAACTTTCTCTACTGGTGCTAACTCCTTTCGAATACCCATTTTCAACATATCTTGTCTAGCTTTCTCACCATCTTTTGTCTTACCAGGTATATTCAAGAGTGTTCCAATGATACTGTCACAAACATTTTTTCTATATGCATTACATCTAGACAATGCCTAACTTGTAAATGTTTCCAATATGGAAGTTCCCAAAATATAGATTTTTTCTTCCACATGCCTTCTTGAAGAGGAAAGGCTTTGCCAAATAAATTTTCAATATCCTTGATCCGTTCATATACATCATTTCCTGTTAATGGCAAACGAGCAACTCCGCTTTCTATCTCCCCATTGAAAGGTTTCTTCTTTTTACGATAAGGATGATTGAGAGGGAGAAATCTACGATGATGCATATACACATTTTTCTTGCAAAAATGCAAGCGCTCAACAGCCATGTCGTCTTGACAAATTGGGCATGCTCTAGCACCTTTTGTACTATATCCAGACAAGTTACCATATGCGGGAAAATCATTTATGGTACAAAAAAGCATGGCGCGTAATGTAAATTCACTTCTACTATATGCATCAAATACGCGCACACCTTTGTCCCACAAAAGTTTTAGATCATCAATAAGAGGAGCTAGATAAACATCGATGTCATTTCCTGGTTGTCGTGGTCCCGAAATCATAAGAGACAACATAATGTACTTTCGCTTCATACTCAAGTAAGGTGGAAGATTGTAAATCACCAAAAGAACCGGCCAAGTACTATGTTGACTGCTAAGATTGCCAAATGGATTTATGCCATCTGTGCAAAGACCAAGTCTGAGATTTCTTATTTCTTCGCCGAAACTAGAATACATGGTATCAATATTTCCCCACTATGGAGAATCGGCTGGATGCCTTAGTAATCCATCATCCTTCCTCACATCTGCATGCCATCTTAAGTTTTTTGCATTTTCTTTATTTGCAAATAAACGTTTAAACCTTGGTATAATGGGCAAATACCATAAAACCTTTGCTGGAGGCCATTTCTTATCTGGGTCGTTATGAACATTTTCTCGCGACTTGTAACGGGATAATCCACACTTAGGACACTCATGCAAGCTCTCATATTCATTTCGATACAAAATACATTCATTTGGACATGCATGTATCTTTCTGTATCCTATGCCAATTGGACACATAATTTTCTTTGCCTCGTAATTAGAAGTAGGAAGCTCGTTACCTTTCGGTAGCATGTCTTTCAAAAGTCCCAACAATGATGTAAAACTTATATCACTCCACCCGTGTTTTGCTTTTAAATTGAAAAGCTTGAGCACAACAGACAATATTGTAAACTTAGCACAACCAGAATACAAAGGCTTCTCAGCATCAAGTAATATTTTTTCGTACAATTTTGGCTCTTCCATCAAATGTTCTTGAACATCATCAAGCATCTCATTAACATTGTCGATCTCATCAGTCTCATCATTTACCTCGTTATTCACGGTACCTTCCTGGTCATCCTCATCAATGTAATGATTACTAGAACTAGGTGTACTAAGTATGCTTTCACCATGCCATATCCACTGTGTATAATTTTGCTTGAACCCATACCGAATTATGTGATCCCTGATCTGATCTATGTTACGAAATCTCCTCCTATTCTGGAAACGTCTACGAGGACAAAAAATTGTTTCTTCTCTTCTTGTTAATTGATCATTCAACGCACACTTGATGAATCCTTCCATTTTGTTCAAGAACTCATCATCACTACGTTTCACGTTATACATCCAATTGCGATCCATGTGAAATTGCTAGAGAGGCACTACGTAAGAAAAAAATTAAATCATAAGTGTTTCTTATGTTTGTTTGGATATTTCAATTATTCCACAACATCAGATCATATAAACTTAGATATTGAAAATGAAGAAGTTAGAATTTATGTTCTTGCAAGTGCATTGCTAGATACCATGTTAGAATTTGAAATACTCTATACTTTCTAGGAACATAAAGATGTTAGAATTTCAAATAAACTATAAACAATTATCCATTAACCTACAGATGTGGATCTTAACCACCACCTAACACATTAATGGAAACATACCTTATTGACTAATTAAATCATGACATAACTTCTACCACAAACTACATTTCTTGATACATAATCAAAATATTTGTAAATTAAAAATGACTACCAGTAACAGAAATATCAATTCAATTTCCTAAATTGTTGCTTTAAGTCAGTGTTTTTTTATGGTGATCCCTTTATCTATAAAATTTTAAATCCCTTTTAAAACCTTCTCTAAGCTTTATATACATGAAACTAATGCAGACATAAATTTTTGTACTTTAAAAACCTCATTCTATGAAATCACTTACATATAAACCTAGCATATGCTCAAAAAACCTTGCGAATTTAAAAATCAAATATATTAATATTCCCACATTCATAACTTCATATGTTGTTTATAAAATCATATCATATACTCAAATTCATGGAGCAAACTAAGATGCTAACACTCGATATTCTCAAAATTGTTGTTTTTGTAAAGCAGATATACAAGAAAATTAATATTTTCAAAGACTTAAATCTATAAAAAATATATTTGAAAACTGATGTATATTTTGAACTTCAAATTCATGAGAAATCCTCTTATCCAAAATCCTTTGTACATATGCATTCAAAACTATTTGCCAACGTGACGATTTATAGCAAGTAAATAACCAAAACACCTTTAGCCAATGTGACAGTGTATAGCAAGTAACATGACAGTGTACATAGTTTTACATGTACTATTACAGGAAGTAAAGTGACAGTGTATAGCAAGTTGCATACCTTTAGCTCTAGATCTATCTAAAATTTCCAGAAAATGGAAAAATAAAATGTAATAAGAAGCCAAATACCCTGATAAATTAGCAATCATTATTCAAATCAAACAATTACCTGTTTCAAATTACAGAAACCTTCAAATTATGACTTCAACTGGCCGGCGGTGATAACTGGAGGAGAGTACAATGATGACGGAAATGAAGAATGTTCAATTAGATGGGGCTATACTTTTTTCGACTTCATAAAAATATATTAGAAAATCTAAATTAGTACCTACGATTGTGCACAAGGAAACTGGAATGAGACTCGATCAATTAGTGAGTAAACTGGAGTGAGCGAATCAATATCCATTGTATATTCATTGATGGTTAACTGGAGGAGTGAGCGATCAATTAATCGTAATGGGTTTCAGAGATTTAGGGTAGAAAGTTGCTGCAAAGGAAACTGGAGTGAGCGAATCGATCGAAAATGGCGGCGATTTTATGGAAACAGGGGTGAATTGATAGAAGTTTTGTTAGTTTGGGAATAAGGAAAGAGGTGGGCCGGGTACGCGGTTGTTGTTTTATTTTAATTTTTTGGTTTCCCTCCCAAAATTAGGGTTCGCGGGAAAAAAAAGGAGGCTGTAGATCGAAACGGGAAAAAGAGAATGTGCATGTGTGTCGGTTCCTCCAAAACCGACTCAAATAATATTAATTGTGTCGCTTGCAAAAGGAAAAGACGCAAAAATAATATATTGCTTCTATTTAATGGTGTCGGTTGTTATATAGAGCCGACCTATATTGCATTTCTATAATTTTCTGCTACTCCCACGTGTCAATTGCTTCGGTGGTTAAGAAGGAACCGGCACAAATTACTCTATTTGTGTCAGTTGTGCTTACAACCGATGCAAATAAGATGAAGCAACAGACCTGTTT
The DNA here is from genome assembly GCA_030765085.1 of Allium cepa. Taxonomy (NCBI): domain Eukaryota; kingdom Viridiplantae; phylum Streptophyta; class Magnoliopsida; order Asparagales; family Amaryllidaceae; genus Allium; species Allium cepa. Next base: position 871,477,446 of record CM060943.1, on the reverse strand, counting down.
TGTACTAGTGTCTGAAATCTTCATCCTGGATTTTCCTTTGAATCTTCCTAACTCGTTCGCTTATTTTGGAACGAAGTGGTTTTCAGATATTACTGATATCTGATCCTGGTCTCATCGAATCTAAACGTTAGATTTTTGAAGGCCGTGGTTTTTTTTAATAAAACAATTCATATTCAGAGTGTCAACATCTACATATGGAAATTTATTACATATGTTTATTGTCAATAAAATGAGTCGACGTTTTATTCTAACCATTTTAATTCATTTGGCTACTTAATGGCATAAACGTAGAACAATTGAAATAAATATTCAAGAGCAATGAGCCAAAGCACGGATCGTTAACTATTTAACTATAACTAATATTAAAACAATTCAGAAACTAGAATTTAATTAATTTAAATTAACGAATCCGTTTGTATTTTTTAACCCAAATTACTTATAATTTAAATTAATTATTAGAACTATTTATTATTAATTTAATTAAAATTAAATAGTCCATTTAATGACTAATTTTATTAATTAACATAAGATTTATCAATTTAGAATTTAATTATTTGTTTACTTTAATTATTATAACTAATTAATTTTATATTACCCAAAACTAACAAAATTTATTTAGCTCAAAATACTAAGTGATGGGATCATAACGCAAAAAATTTCATGCTGATCGGAATTAAATAAAAAGGGAATAATGTTTTAAAGATTTTAAAAGATTGTCAATATAAAAAAAAAATTAATTTACTTCTCTCTTTTTTTTCAAAACAAACCCACGGCCCGTTCGGCCCATAAGACACAAGCTCCGACCTTCTCCTCTATTTCTTTTTTTTACATGTTTCTTCTTCTTCCCGTCTCTTTTCTTTTTCATTGAACAAAACCATGCATATCACCATGCACGTGCACCCGTCACCGACGACCCTATCTCGATGTCGATCATCTACGCACACCACCCACGATCATCTCCACTCGACCACGCGCCTGAAACCTCGATCGAACCCCCAGTTCAAGTTTCAAAATACAACCCAAAATCTCGAACAGACATGTTCCTATTCAAACGCCATGCTTGGCCAACAGCGACCGTCATCCATCCCTAAATTTTGGCCATAGGTTCACATTTACCTCCTTTCTCTTTTTCGCCAGGTGTGCAACCCCCCGTACTCCCCCATTTCTGCGCCATTGACACACGAACGAGAGCAAGCATCCATCCTAAACCCTACTTCGCCTCCTACCTACGCATACGTGACCCAAAAAAATCTCGTGCCATTTTTCGTGAACTCCTTAACACACAAACTTACTCCAGACCCAAACTCGGCCCACGAAATCAAGTGGTTCACCATTAATTGGTCGAAGACACAAAACCATTCATCTTTAAATTTCTCACTCAAAACTTGACTAAAAACCTACAAACCATTTTCATAAATCATCATTTCGAATAACAATCGTATTCATATAAGCGACTGATTAAAGTATGATTTTCGAGTTTTGTACTTCTTTTGGTTTCTTACTTTAAACATTTTTCTTCTTCTATACTTAACATTGTCAAATGAAAAAAATTCTAGAAATAACTACATCTGAAAACAACCAAGTTTTCGTTTGAAACCATCACCTAAAGATAACTAGATAGTGAGGTAAAGATTTTAAGCTGAGGAATGGCGGTGTTTTCTCAAATAATAGAGAAAAAGGAAGATGATGTATAGGCTTTTTAGGTTTACAGGTTATCTAACATGATATACAAACATATATAAGCATAGACACTACTGCACATGAATACTTGACAAAATCAAAATTTCCATTCAAATTTTCAGGCATACATACATAGATTACATTAAAAAAAGTCAGTTTTACTCACAGGCTCCGAAAAAGAGATACGCTGCTTTGTTTTTGTTTTACTGTTGGAGCTTGAGTACTTAGTTTCTACAAAGTTTTTAATGGCAGCCTTCTTTTCTTGTTTTTTTCTTTGTTGCAGGAATGATTATACGGGAATACACAGGGGTATTTACAAAGAAGAGGGAACAAGTTGAAAAAGAAGGCTGAGGGTTATTTTCATGTACAGGACCTCAACTTTTATTTTATTTTATTATTTTCTTCCCTTTTATTTCGATTTGAAAATTTGGTTACTTGATTTGAGAATTTAGTTGATTTGATTTCTTAGTTGATTTGAATTTTGAATGAATGATTTGATAATTTTTATGCTTGACTAGATCTTCCTCATTATGATGATCCCTTGTACACACACACACATACACACACACATCATATAAATACATTTTTTTTTGCCTACAAATCTTTTCACCACGTATACTTGTTGCCTACTTACACATCATTGTCATCCTAAAGTTCGGTATTTCTTTGTATCAATTGTTATTTATATACTATATTTAACATACGCATGTATATAAATCCACTTACATGTATTTATCCCTTTATTACTAATATTTTATTTTTACCTTTTTTATATTTTTTATTTTATTTTATGTTATAAATTTTGTATATACATACACATATGTATATATTATCATATATTTGAAATGTGACATTTTATTTAATTACTTCTAGAAGTCAGATTTTTAAACTTTTAAATCAAAGCTTCTAGAATATATATACACACATACACACACGGATATCTCATATATAATAAATTTATTATTCGACTGATAAAAGTTAATATCTCAATATTTAAAACCAGTTAATTCGTTACATTCCTCCCCTACTAAAAGAATTTCGTTCCTAAAATTAAAAAGCAAAGAAACAATTCAACTTGTAACAAAAAGTTTTACATTCATATCGCAAAGCACATACATCAGTCATATCCTAACAACCACAGTAAACAGTTATACATAGAAAAAACAACACTGGCTATCCTGACAATAATTCCGGATAAGCTTCTCTCACACTATCCAATGTTTCCTAGGTACAATCTATGGTATCCTCACTCCATTGGATCTTAACCAACTTCACCACCTTATTCCAGAGCTTCTTTTCATCCTGATCAACAATATGAATTGGATGCCTGACTACGGTCAAGTTTGGCTCAACCTCCAAATCTTGCTGGACTGATCGTTCTACAATCAATGATGGATCATGCAGACATTTCCTTAGATGAGATATGTGGAATACATTAATAATCCCTTTCATCCTTTTTGGTAATTCAATCTATACGTAAGAGAACCAATCCTTTCGAGAATACGAAAAGGTCTGACATATCTTGGGGCTAATTTCCTAGTTTTTCCAGGTCTTCAAAGATTCCTCCGCCTTTTATCGGCGTAGCTTTTCTAACGATCCTGGGCTGCCTTCAATCTGTTCTTAATCAGTTAGACTTTCTCAGACGCTTCTCGAATCATATGTGGACAAAGGATTAAACAATCTCCCGACTCCACCCAACAGGCTGGTGATCTCCACGGCCTTCCATAGAGGCTTCATACGTTTCCATCTCTATGCTTGCCTGGAAATTGTTATTGTAAGAAATTCTACCAGATGAAAATGATCTTCGCAGGACACACCAAAGTCCAAAATGCAGGCACTCAACTTATCTCCAATGCGGTTTAGTCTCTCAGTTTTCCCATCCGTTTGAGGATGGTAGCCAATGCTTAAACTTAACTTCGTTCCAAGAGCTGTTTGCAAAGCTTTCCAAAATTTACTGGTAAAAAAAGGGTCACAATCACTTACTATGCTTATGTGAATTCCATGCAATCTAATGATTTCCCTCATGAAAATCACTGCCAAGGAAGATGCAGTTCTAGTTGATTTTACCGGAATAGAGTGAGCGTTATTGGTTAACTGGTCTATAATAACCAACACTCCCTCATTCCCCATTCTAATTCTGGGTAACCCATCGATGAAATCCATCGATATCGTCACCCACTTCCATTTCGGAATCTCTAGAGGTTGTAACAGTCCAGCTATCTTCTGCTAATTTCCTTTTATCTACTAGAAGCTAGCAAACCCACTAACAAAGGTAGAGATATCTTTCTTCATCCCCGACCACCAGAAAATCCTTCTCATATATTTGTATATCTTATGCACTCCTGGATGGAAATTTAACCTAGATATGTGGCTTTCTCACATAACTTCTTGCCCGGTCCATCCACATCTAGAACGCACAACCGCCTATTTATCCTTAAAGCGACTCGACCATCTATCTTAAAATCCAAATACTGACCCTCCTGAAATACTTTAATTAATTCTTCTAGAATTTTATCCTTTCTTTGATTGCTCACAATCCTTTCCTGAAGAGGCGAGATAACCTCTAAAAGAGCCAAGACTGCATTCCTTCTCAAAGCATCTGCCACTACATTCGCCTTTCCTGATGTATACAGAATATCCAAATCATAGGATGCTAGAAAATCCAAACACATTTGTTGTCTTAGGTTCAGATACTTTGGGTGAAAAGATACTTCAGGGGTTTATGACCCGTGAAGACCTCAAACTTTTCACCTAATTTAAGAAAGAAGTTTACTCCTAAATCTCTAAAAGTTAAAAAAAAAAATAATAAGATATAGAAGGATCCTTACCCAATAAGTAGTGCCTCCACATTTTTAGTGTAAAGACAGCAGCCGATAACTCCAGGTTATGCATAGCATAGTTTTTCTCATGAGGCTTCAAATGCGTGCTTGCATACGCAATCACCCTACCACGTTGCATCAGAATAGTTCCTAGTCCCACTCCATAAGCATCTTTGTACGCTGCGAATTCACTGTTTCCATCTAGAACATCCAAAACTAGTGCACTGGTAAATCTCACTTTCAATTTTTGAGACGATTCTTCACACTTTGGAGTCAATTCAAAATTTTCTCCCTTCTTAGTTAGCTTGGTCAAATGGGATGAAATCTTAGAATAATCTCAAATAAATCTTCTGTAGTATTCTACCAAACCTTGTAAACTACGAACTTACGTAGGAGTCCATGGTTGCCTCCACTCTAGAACAGCCACCACTTTTCAAGGTCCACTGAAATGCCATCTCCCGATACAATGTTCCCTAAAAAATTTACCTATGATTGCCAAAAATGGAACATAGAAAACTTTGCCTTTAGGACATGCCTTCTCAATATTTCCATCACCATTTCCAGATGATGTTTATGCCCCTCCTCTGATTTAGAGTAGATGAGGATGTCATCGATGAACACTAGCATGAACTTGTTAAGAACATCTTGATAGACACAGTTGATTAGATCAAGAAAATAAGTCGGCGCATTGGTTAGCCCAAAAGGCATAACCAGCCACTCAAAGAAACAGTCAGGGCCTCTAAACGCAGTTAAGGGTATACTATCTTCAGCATCCCTCAACTGATGAAATCCAAAAGCTAGATCCATTTGTAAAAATACAGCAGCTCCATGAAGTTGATCAAAAAGATCGTCGGTGTGGGGTAAGGGATACTTGTTTCTAATGGTTAGCTTATTCAACTCCCTATAGTCTACACATAATATTAATGATCCATCCGACTTAGCTACAAACACCATTGCCGAACCCCAGCTCGAACTACTGGGTCTAATCATTCCTCTCCTCAACAAGTCCTGGATTTGGCTCGCCAACTCTTCTCTCTCCTTCAGAGCTATTCTCCTTTATAGTTGAACTACATGTCTTGCACCTGGGACTAAGTCAATATGAAATTATATCTCTCGATGTAGAGGTAAACCTTTAACTTCTTTAAAAACATCAGGGAAGTTTTTAACAACTTCTATGGATCCTAATCCTTTAGAGATGCTTCGAGCACGTGCAAGAGACTACACATATGAATTTAAAGGTTATCATATTCTATCATTGCAGTCCTTCCTAACTCGGTTTCTAAAGATATGGTCCTTCCATCATAGTCGAGGACAGCTTTATACTTTGTTAACCAATCCATACCAAGTTTAAGGTCAAACCCTTTAAAATCTAATATATAGGGGTCGCAATAAAAGCTATCAGAAAGATATGAAATTTGCACACCTTCACAAATCATATTCAGATGGACCACTCCCCCTATGGAATTTGATATGCAAATAGAGTTTTCTATGGTACTAGGAATAAGAAGAAACTTCACTACCGATCCCACAGAAATAAAGTTAAGGGAGGTGTCAGAATCAAATAATAGTCTAAGATAAATACCATTTAAAAGTAAGGTACCTTCAAGGATGTTTTCCCCTTCACATCCCTCGAAATTGATGGTTTATTCTTGATAGCAAATACCATGGGCTGTTGCACCTTCTTCATGAGTGGGCAGAACTTCACCATATGCCTAGGATAATGGTAATTGAAACATAGTCTTCTAAACCATTTAAGAAATAGGTCCGCTTTGTTGCTTCAAAACTTCACGATGCGGACAATATCTAGCAATACATCCTTTCTGCTTACAATTATAACAATCATTGTTCTTTGCCTCCCTGTTTCCCTTTTCCTTTCTTCTTCCAATTTGGATTAAACTTTCTGTAACGACCTGTAAATTTTGATAAACAAATTGGTTGAATTGATAAGATTTTTGTAATCAAATTTAGATAGAAATAATTTTTTATAATTTACATTGAACTAAATGCTAAGAATGAATTCTAGCCATGGTTATTAAGAACTAATTATTGACAATTTAAGTAAAATCACAATGAAAATGAAATTGTGTATATTGTTGCACTTGGTATAAAATAGAAATATAAAATAAGTAAGTGTAAGTGCTGTATAACTAAAGGAATTTATATATTATTAATATTAATTGAATGAATTCGGTAATATGTATGTAATTATAAAATTTGGTTGAAGTATGATAAACCTAAGTGTAACCTTGGCTTGTAAACAATTATTATAAGTTACATGTTTAATTTGTTGATTGATTTGGAATGGGAAATAAAATTCTAATAAAAATATAATTAAAGGTTACATTAATGGGAATGAGAATGTGTTAAGTAAATAACAGATAAACAATACTAGTCAAGGTTAATGAATTTATTTATTGAAGGGAATACCAAGTAATGAAAAGAAACGCAAATGTTATATTTGGAAAATTTTCAATATAAGTGGGAATTATAGTTAATGCATAATTGCAAGATTTTAATTGATTTTATTTAGAAAATTGGGAAATAAATTTTAATAAATATAATTAAATATTTTGTTAATGTAAATTATGAAAATATTTGAAAGTAATGTCCATTCCATCAAATTTTAAATATAGTAATAAATAATGTGTAAAAAGGAAATAAATTATACGTTTACTTGACACGTTTTATATGCATTCTTATTTAATTAATTAGCGTTATTAATGGTACGTTATTTCCTGATGTATTCTTTAGCATATTTACTAAATAAATAAGAAACATGTAAATTTAAATTACGTTACTTTGTTAATTATTTTGGGCGTATGTTTTGTTTTAATTATTGTGCATATTGTACGCACTCTTTAATTTCTTACCTTAGCTGGAAAAAAATCAAATCATTCCATAGCCGTGCTTTTCTATAGGAAAGGAATGAAAAGCTTGCCTTGTCATTCACGTGTGAGAATTTCCTCTTTCCTTTTTTACTTCTCCTTAGTTAATAGGAATAAATTCCTAAATTTCCTCTAGCCGTTACTATCTTTATTTCTTGCCCTTTTTCCCCACCTTTTGATTTCCTACCTCTTTATTTACCTATTTATTTATTTTCTACCTTAACTTATTCCTCAATGCCCATAACCGTTCTTTACATGTAGCCTATCAATTCACGTGAAGACGGGAAGAGTTTTCATTTTTCCACTTATTCCTTTTTTTAAAATAGGAATTAAATCCCTTCATTTTCTCTTGCCACTTTAAAAAAAAATCTTTCCACTTTATCAATTTGAGGCTTCTCTTACAAGTACAAATCACACGTGCATACCCTACTCCTTATCAATAGACCTTCATCTCCTCTCTCGCGTGAAGCAGCAAGTAAATGGCCACATGCTTTTCCTTTATTTTCTTTTTCTTCTTCTTTTTCATCCTTTTATTTTGTTTTCTTCTTGTTTATATTGCTTTTTCTTTTCCTTTATTTTAAGTATAACATGTTTCAAGTATATATTTTAAAATATAAGTATGTTTATATGGTGCAGCGCAAGTTTACATTAAATTTATAGTTATAAACATCTGCATTTGTTCTATGGTTAGTTTTACACGAGTATTTATTGAAATTTGTTTAGTCTGACTTTTGAATATACATTGGATTGTTGCATACTTTTAATATATAATATAAGAAATTTAGAAGTCTGCATATTTTTATATATCATATAAGAAGTTTAGAATAGTTGGATTTCAATCTGTATGATTTCATCAGAGAAATATCATGAACACATATTAGTCTATGTATTGTGTACAAGAGTTTGAATTCTATGTTCATATCTTGTTTTAACATATAATACATATACACATGTTTTGATTTAATTGGCACCTGTCTAAATAGCTTGCATACATAGTTTACACCTATACACATATACGACCTGCATTTTTCATATATGTGACATTTTAAGTCAGGGCCTATTGTTTCTATACTTGGATTTAAAATGGAAGGTATAAGTTTTAAATATGTAACGTGTTTACGTGTAACATTTATGCGGTTACACGTATACTTATGGTTATATACTGCTACCTTGGTTGCATAAGAATTATATGTTGATTTAAAAGTAAGTCACTTTGATTTTATAAGGGGTAGTGAGTTTAAATTACATATTAGGTATTTATTCTAAATATGGGTTTGGATATAATAATGATTTTGTATATACCCATAAACGTTTTGATTTTTATTATAGATATGCTTTAAATTCAACACATATGTTTAAAGTTTAAGATTGATTTAAAAATATATATGTATTTGTTTCAATATATATATTGTATATATGTTTTAAGTGTGATTTAAGGTCTGAGCTTAAATTTTTGGTCTGCATGTTTATAATGTATAAAGATAATGTATATAAATTCATGCCTGTTTGCCGTACAATTTTGAAAGAATATATATGATATTAAATGAAAATTGATTTTTATATTATATATATATATAAGGTTACTTTTATAAAGATTTAAATTTTAGATGGTGTTTGGATATTGGTTTGAAATATGGGTGATATAGTATACAAGTATTTATTTCAATCTTATGTATATACGATGATTAATTTTTTTATTGGTTTTAAACTAAATATTAATTTCATATATATTTAGTTCAAATTTACATCGACTGATTCAATCTTTCTCTTCGATTTTCCATTATCAGCCTTGTCCGTCGTGCCTATTTTCTACGTCAAATCTAGTCCATCCAGCGTTGGTTTGGATTTCGTAGTTCACTTCATTGCCTATCTCTCTAACCTCGAAAGGTTAGCAATCACTCACGATTAATGTTCTTATATTTATTAAGTTTGATTTCATTTGAAACGACAATTGAAATATGCTTCTAGTTTGAACTGTTTTTTATTTAAATTGTTATATATTCTTGTATCTGTAACTGTTCACCTATGGGATATAACACCATATCCTATGTTTATATTATATTATTATTGATGATATATGCCTGCTGTTATATTCTATATTATTGGTTATCACTCTGCAAGTTCCCTGTTATGTTCACCTATTTTGGACAGCGACTCAAACACTCGAAGGGAACTAGGGACCTAGCATGATATAGCGACCTAACGACCTAATGAGATAAGCAATCTAACGACCTAAGCATATAGCGACCTAACGACTTAACGATCTAAAGACTCTAGAGATTCTACGGGTTAAAGATCTATGAGTTAACGACCTAGTGACTCCATGAAGGCAACGACCTACCAAGTTAAAGGAAGAACGACCTTGCGACCTAAAGATATCAACGACCTGGCGACCTAAAGATATCAGCGAGCTAGCTACCTAAAGCATGAAGCGAGTCAGCGAGCTAAGGAGTTAGCAACTTAACAAGTTAGCGACCTAATAACCCAACGACCTAACGACCTAATGGGTTAAGACAGTATGAGGCCGCATGCATGCTACTTTTTCACTAGGTCACTCACGACCTAAATAGACCGAGATAACTCCATAAGCCATAACCTCTTATGCCGCTTCTTTCCTAGGTCGCCACGACCTACCAGTTTGTTCAGGAGATCAAGTCCAACCTTGTTAGACTGTAACCCATGTTCCCTAGGTCGCCCACGACCTACGACCTACCCTAAGGTCGCCCACGACCTACGACCTACCCCTAAGTCGCCCACGACCTACGACTTACTCCATAAATCTCCTATAAATACCATTCCTACACCACCGAAGGGAGGATCTTTTGGCTCATTTCTGGAACGCCTATACTCTGCTGATTTCTCGACTCATCCGACACTTCAAACACGAAAGACACTTCAACGAACTTCAAGAAGAAATCTAACACATTCGACATGGATTCAAAAAGTTCTTCTACATCGGAGTTCTAGTTATTTGTCTCAGTAGTGTTGTAATCGAAGATGGTTGTAAAGTTGTAATCGAATCAGCAATAAAGTAGATTAAAGTGGACGTAGGCTTAACTTGAAGCCGAACCACTATAAAACTGTTGTCTCTTTACTGTTTTTTCTATGACTTTTCTACTTACTTCTAATTCCCATATTGAAGGGTGGTGCTTTCACTTAATCTCTACTTACACCGGGGTGTTAGCGTTCAATTTTAGCGTTAACAGGTTACATTAATGGGAATGAGAATGTGTTAAGTAAATAACAGGTAAACAATACTAGTCAAGGTTAGTGAATTTATTTATTGAAGGGAATACCAATTAATGAAAAGAAATGCAAATGTTATATTTGGCAAAATTTCAATACAAGTGGGAATTATAGTTAATGCACAATTGCAAGATTTTAATTGATTTTATTTAGAAAATTGGGAAATAAATTTTAATAAATATAATTAAATATTTTGTTAATGTAAATTATGATAATATTTGAAAGTAATGTCCATTCCATCAAATTTTAAATATAGTAATAAATAATGTGTAAAAAGGTAATAAATTATACGTTTACTTGACACGTTTTATATCCATTCTTGTTTAATTAATTGGCGTTATTAATGGTACGTTATTTCCTAATATATTCTTTAGCATATTTACTAAATAAATAAGAAACATATAAATTTAAATTACGTTACTTTGTTAATTATTTTGGGCGTACGTTTCTTTTTAATTATTGTGTCTATTGTACGCACTCTTTAATTTCTTACCTTAGCTAGAAAAAAAAAATCAAATCATTCAATTGCCGTGCTTTTCTATAGGAAAGAAATGAAAAGCTTGCCTTGTCATTCACGTGCGAGAATTTTCTCTTTCCTTTTTTACTTCTCCTTAATTAATAGGAATAAATTCCTAAATTTCATCTAACCGTTACTATCTTTATTTCTTGCCCTTTTTCCCCACCTTTTGATTTCCTACCCTTTTCTTACCTATTTATTTATTTTCTACCTTAACTTATTCCTCAATACCCATAGTCGTTCCTTACATGTAGTCTATTAATTCACGTAAGGATAGGAAGAGTTCTCATTTTTCCATTCATTCCTTTTTTAAAAATAGGAATTAAATCCCTTCATTTTCTCTTGCCACTTTAAACAAAATTTCTTTCCACTTTATCAATTTGAGGCTTCTCTTATAAATACAAATCACACGTACATACCCTACTCCATATCAATAGACCTTCATCTCCTCTCTCGCGTGAAGCAGGAGGTAAATAGCCGCATGCTTTTCCTTTATGTTCGTTTTCTTCTTCTTTTTCATCCTTTTCTTTGTTTTCTTCTTGTTTATATTGCTTTTGCTTTTCCTTTATTTTAAGTATAATATGTTTCAAGTATATATTTTAAAATAAAAGTATGTTTATGTAGTGCAGCACAAGTATACATTAAATTTAAAGTTATAAACCTCTGCATTTGTTCTATGGTTAGTTTTATATGAGTATTTATTAAAAAAAATCGTCTGAGTTTTGAATATATATTGGGTTGTTGCATACTGTTTATATATAATATAAGAAATTTAGAAGTCTACATACTTTCATATATCATATAAGAAGTTTAGAATAGTTGGATTTCAATCTGTATGATTTCATCCGAGAAATATCATGAACACATATTAGTCTATATATTGTGTACATGAGTTTGAATTCTATGTTCATATCTTGTTTTAACATATAATACATATACACGTGTTTTGATTTAATTGGCACGTGTCTAAATAGCTTGCATTCATAATTTACACCTATACACATATACGACCTGCATTTTTCATATATGTGACATTTTAAGTCAGGGCCTATTGTTTCTATACTTGGATTTAAAATGGAAGGTATAAGTTTTAAATATGTAACGTGTTTAAGTGTAACATTTACGCGGTTACATATATAGTTATGGTTATATACTGCTACTTGGGTTGCATAAGAATTATATCTTTATTTAAAAGTAAGTCACTTTGATTTTATAAGGGGTAGTGAGTTTAAATTACATATTAGGTATGTATTCTAAATATGGGTTTGGATATAATAACGGTTTTGTATATATCCATAAACGTTTTGATTTTTATTATAAATATGCTTTAAATTCAATATATATGTTTAAATTTTAAGATTGATTTAAAAATATATATATATGACGACCCGCCATTCATCTCCATAGAATGACGCATCATTAATAAAAAAGAAAGAGATAGAAAAAAGAAAGAAAGAGAAGAAAGAAGAAACAACACATCATAATCTAAACAGCGGAACGAGTAAATTATATTAATAACATAAAGTATTACATAGTATACAACAACTATCAGAGTTACACAGATTATACATCTCATACTAGACAGCTATAAATACCTGTCTAGTTATTACAACACAGTACAAAACAACTCAAACAAAAGACTCAGAGAGACCAACACAGCGGAATTCTATAAATATCTACAATGCTGAAGCCTCCTGCTCCATTTTCCCCTCCACAATTCGTCAAAACTAACCTGAATCACTTGGCTACTCGTAAAAATTTGAGTACCCAAGAGTTTAAGAAAAACAGAAATATACTCCGGGTCAGACATGGGTCTGGTGTGAGTAGTAGGTTAAAGTTGCTTAACTTTTGAAAAACCTTTTAAAAAGAAAGGTATCACGTAAGACTTCCCACACATAAACATGGAAAAGTTTTTACCTTACACAAACCAAAACATTTGATAGGAAATCTGATGATATTATAATAGGTGTAGGGTTTTCAAGTAAATATGAAATAGCCAAAATTGTTACATCTATTAAATTCCAGCTACTAGCCACAAAAGTGGGTAATAAAATCAAAACCATTGGCACTTATTAGATTTTGGATTCTGTAACGACCCGCCGTTCATTCCATAGAAAGATGCATCATTAAGAAGAAAGAAAGGGATAGAAAAGAGAAAAGATAGAAAAGAAAGAAGCAGACAATATCAGAATCTCACAGCGGAACGAATAAATTATATTATATCACATAAAACATTACATAGTATCATATACATCAGAGTTATATAGCTAATACAACACAAACTAGACAGTTATAAACATCTATTTAGCTATTACAATTCAAGTACATTAGAGAAAACAGATACAACTCAAACACAGCGGAACCACTAAATATATCTACACGTTGAAGCCTCCTGCTCCATATCTCCTCTAGAACTCGTCAAAGAAATCCTGAAACACTTGACTACTCATACGTAATATGAGTACCCAAGAGTTTAATAAAACAGAAAATAAACATTCGGGTCAGACATGGGTCTGGTGTGAGTAAACGGGTTTAAAAGTTGCTTAACTTTAGAAAATCTTTTGAAAACAAAAGGTATCACGCAAGGCTTACCACACATAAACATGGAAAAGTTTTTACCTTACGCTAACCAAAACATTTGATAGGAAATCCAGTGATATTATAATAGTCTCTAGGGTTTTCAAGTAAATAAGAAATAGCCGAAATTGTTACATCTATTAAATTTTAAATTCCAGCTACTAGCCACAAAAGTGGGTAATATAATCAAAACCGTAGGGTCTCGTAGGAAGAATGGGTTTCCATCAATGGCAGGGCTACTGGGGTAGCACCCGTCACAGTACGTGGCCTAGATCACCGTACCGAGGAGCTACCCTAACTCCCCTACAACACAAAGTCGGGACAATTCCTTACTGAACAGTCCTGAACAAGACCACCTCGCAGATTGGCCGTCGCCAACTGCCACACAGCCGAAATATAAAGGGACCTCTAGACAAGAAAAAATCTTGCTCTCCAGTGGGGGCTACCCACGAAGCCTTGCTGCACCTCCCCTATTTTAGCCATTCCCGGTTGATGAGGCTTGAGGCTACGATTACCTTTATAGGACACATCAATCTTAGAATGCTCATCATCCACCAGACGATGTTCTGAAAGCATTCAATCCATACAAGTTCGTTCCGGGTTCGAACGAAACCGAAGGCACTATCTCGTTGCACTCATTTTGGAATCACCCTCAGAGTCAACGACCATAGCCTTTGCACTCTAAATCACCATCTCGAACCTATAAGTACTATTCCGTCAAACTCATTACCGAATCACCCACAGAGTTATACTGACGTATAGTTCTTACACCTTGAGTCTTCACTTGCTCCACTTGGATTAACGACCTAACGTTTAAATTGGAATCGATGTGGTTTTCTTTAATTATTTCCTTAAGAAATTTATCTTAGATTAATTATTATTAATTAATCACTAATTATAAATTAATCCATAACATTAACTAAAATCAATTAAATAAGTAAATTCCTTAATTATCTTATATTATTTTAATCATTTCTAAAATAATTCATTTACTTATTAATGATTTCATTAACATTCAAAATGTATTTAAATAATACATTTCTAAAATTAAATTCAAATTTCATTTTAAAATTTAAAGATTTCAAAATGTTTAACCATTTAAACATCATCCAAATCTTTTTTTCAAATAAATTTATAATCCTCAAAATAAAAATAAATGTTAGAGAACGTTCATTACTTAAAAATATAAGAAAAGTTTAAAAACCAAATTACTTAATTTCATTAAAGAAACAAGTTTTAAAATGATTATTTAACTTTTCAAATTAAAGTTAAACACTTCATATCTTTAATTCCAATATTAAGAAAAGAAGTCTTCCAAGTTTAAACCTTCATTTGAAACAAACTTAATTTTAAATTAACTTTAAAACATTTTAAACTTGATAAATATTTGAATTTTACAAATCTGTTTAAATTCAAATCTGTATTCATAATAAACTTGAACCTATATTTAGACTTGATTTTTAAAACCTATTTAAATCTTGCTTAAATTTAAAGTTCCCATTTTAAAAAGTTTTTGATTCAAATTCAACTGAACATGGAATTTAAATCCTTGCTTAAAACTGCCTTAACTTTTAAATTCCATTCGATTAAAGATCCTTGCTTAAAACTGCATACAGACAGGTTTAATAACCTGTATCTAAACATACTCGTGATCTCCCTATATCTACTTTGAGTCCCCAACCTAGTTGCTTCGAGACAAAAACATGAAAACCCGAGACCATTTTCGAGTCATCTCCCTGCACTAACCCCACAAGTTCACCAGAATTTACATATGCACGGTGCATATGCACCGGTGCTCAGATCATCTCCAGCCACCCAAATTCGCTTCACCAAGACGCCGACCGTCCTCCAACATGATCACGACCATCAGATTTTCCACTGCAGTCCGAATTCAAAATTCAGGTTGACCAATGCAACCTGAAACACAACTGCACCCTTACCAAAACCTATCAACACCGAGTAAACCCACCACCGACCATTATCGTCGATGCGACTTTGGACATAGCTCCATCTACATTCCCTCTGCAACCTCCCAAAACCCTACCTCACTCGATGCATCACAGAAAATCAAGAAGCTACCAAAACCCCAACCACTCCAAACTAGGGCTAGAACTTGGAAAACCCCTATTGCCATTGCCACCACCCACTGACAAAACAACTGACAATTTTCCTTCACTTTCCCATCAATCCTCCATCTCCAGACAGATTCACAACATCCCACAATCACTAGGAAATTAGATAGACCCTAAATTTCCCAATTCTGTTCAAAACAGAAATACTAACTTCACAATAATTTTAAAAATGTAAAATTTGTTTTAAAATTCTTGTTTTCAAACATGCATTCAAGATACAAAACTGTTTTATTGATTTAAGATGTTTGGTATATGTTTCTATTATCAATGATAATAGATTTTTGTAGTTTACAGAGGCAACAGATTTTTATTAAAACTAAATTATAATTTATAAATCTAAATCTATACCAAACAACACATTTTGTTCACAAGACAAATCCTAACAGAGAAACAATCAGGAGAAAATGAGTTTTATTTAAAGATTCTTAGTTTTTTTTAAAGCAGAAACAGGTACCTGACAACACTCATATGTATATTCATACATATACACCCAGATCATCATCACAATTCAATAATACAAGTTTGCTCATTATTGTCAATTCACATGCACAGATAACATAAGCATTAGCATTGTGATGCTAATCACTTCTAAAAAAATACAACAGTTCTGATTTATGTGAATTAGAACTTGAGTTCTAGAAATTTTGGTTAACTTTGATTTAAAAAAAAACTGTTTTTAAGATAAAGAAGTTTACTTACATATTTTATTAAAGATGTAGAGAACAATTCCAGATGCAAATTTCACATTTCCAGGAACTTGATTTGATGCTGCATTTGAAAGTTGAATCTGCTGTAGTTGATTTTACTTGTCGAATGTAAATTTTTGAACTTGCATGCTGACCCATCTTCATATGCTCAGATTTGAAGTTGAACTTGAAAATTGATGTTGAAGTTGCGGATTTAAATAGAATTTTGTTTGCATATTTGGGTTTTTGCATTTGGTTTTGCAGATTTGGGTTTTGCAGATCTTAAATTGAATTTGGGTTGTAGATTTTGAACATGAAATGGGTTTTCAGATTTGGATTTTGAATTTTACTTAAAATCAAATTTTCAGATTTTCTTTTGAAGATTAAGTGTTGAACAAAAATGCATTGTTAAATTTTTCTTATTAATATATTTTTAAATAAAATGCTTTTAAAAAAAGGCCACTTGTTACATAATATGTAGAGTAATTACAAGTGTCCTCTTTTAAAAGTAAAATGTTTACACATGTTTATCTTAATATTAAAATAAATTTCTTCAATTTATGAATGTGTTTTAAATCTATCTAAAACAATATCTAATTTAATTTAGCATTTTTTAAATGTTTGTTTACATTTAGTCTTTAAATAAATACATGTAAATTACTTTTATAAAATTACATGCAATTTAAATGTTTATTTGAATGTTTTCAAAATAATATTTTTAAAACTAATTTTCAAAAGAGAAAATTTTAAAAAGAAAACGAATGTTGAATTCATTTTATTCAAGAGTTTCAAATCAAATATTATACTTTAATGTGATTAAACTAAATCTATTTCAAACGAAAAACAATTTTTAAAAGTAAACCAAAATAAACTTTTATTATAAAATACAATTTAAACTATTATATTTTTATAAACAAAATAAATACTTTACTTATATTTCTTTTTAAAATATAAGATAGACTTTTAAATTAACTTTTGAAAAGTTTTCAATACTAATCTCAATCAATTTAATCAATTCATAATTACCATCTATATATAAAATAAATTGGAAAATATTCTTTATTAAATTTAAATTAAAATTAAAATCAAAACCCCTATTTACAATGTATACACATATATACATTATAAATAAAATATCTTTGAATCGGCTTAGAAAGATAATTTTATTATTTTAATATTTTTAACATTGGAAAACAATAAGATTCTCAAATTAAATTATCATTATTATAAATTTTGAAAAGAATATCATTTATCAAACTAAATAATAATAAATTTTCAAAAGATAAATTTTGTTTGTATTAGATATTAAACAATTATTTCACATTTTAAAATAATTATTAATGAAATTATTAAATAAATATTGCCCAAATTTCCGGGACATCACATTCCTCCCCACTTAAAAGAATTTCATCCCTGAAATTTAAAAGCAAAGGTAATTTAATGATCCCATACAGATTTTAAAAAATTTAAAATAGCAAACATATGCTATCAACCAAATTCTAGCAACCATAGCACCCAATTCAAACAAACAATTCTAATTATCCTGACAAAATTCTGGATAGAATTCCTTATCCGAAGTACAAACACCGGGACACTCGTCCTACAGAATCTAAACTAGCTACACTACTCAGATCTAGAGCTCCTATATATCCAGATCCACAAATCTAAACAGGATACTAGACCACAGACAAGTCCTGATCACTTCCAAATCTCTCAGAACTACTGATTCTAAAATCAGTGATAGACCATACACGTACTCCCTCAGAGATACATGAAAAACGTAACAAATTCCAACCATCCGAACTGGCAATTAAATCCTATGGACCAAACACTTAACCCTTAAGAGAAAACAGAAAGATCTAATACTCTTATCCACAAATCTCTCATGTTGATCCTGGGCTGCCTTCAACCGTCTAGATCAATCAAATCTTCGCAGATGCATCACGGAACAAATTTGGACAAAAAAATAAACGATCTCCAGATCCTACTCAGCAAATAGTTCTCCCAAAATCCATCATAAACCATCACACAAACTCTACTACACAAATATCAGAAGACTTCACACATGCTACTCCTATTCTGAAACAGAACAGATGCACAAGACAACCAAGCCTCTAGATCCAAAATAAATTTCCTGTAGAAATTCTCTGATCCAAGTCAAACTCAGATTCCCAAAGAATCGGCTGTTTGCTCCTATTATGAAATAGCTACCACTATGCTTCCGCTGCGCAACTCTGATTTTAGAATGCTATTAATGAACACAAGTATAGACTTGATCAACTTACTCCGGAAACATTGTTCATCAAATTCCATAAAATCTCAGTGACCTATCCGCTTCGGTCACAAACACCACAACAAAAATTCAACCAGAAACTAGATCTGATCTATTCTGCCAGCTTAAACAAATATCTTTCTCAAAGAACCCTTCTACTATGCTAAATCATCGGTAAAGCTCCAAGAATCAAGTCGAAACAGAACTCAAACTCTTGATTCGGATGCAAATCTTAACTCCTTCGAAGATATTCGGAAAATCAAATCACTTTGATAACTCAAACATCCTCAAAAGATGCTTTAATCCAAACAAAGATTTCTCAGAGAAATTCCGAACCATCGCAAGTCACTTTTGCGATCCTACTCAGTTCAGATTCCAAGAAATCGTTCTCACTACCACAATCAGAATAGCTAAAGCCTTCTATCCCAAAGAAGATACTAGTGGTCCACCTCTAACCACAAACATCACACCCAGCTGAGCTTCCAGAAGAAATAGACAAGCTTCACCATCTGCCCGGCCTACTGACAGAAAAATTATACAGATTTCTGAACCATCGAAGAAACATGACACACTGCTGCTACTGCTGCCAAAGACATCCTTATCCAAAAGATCATCCAACCTCAAAGCTACACGAGCCACTTCCACAATAGAGCCTTCAATAGACAGATATCCCTCAGGAAACTCAACCCCAAACCAAGCACAAAACACTCTACCAAAATGAGTCTCAAACTCAAATTAAGACAGTACACCTTCCTAAGGTTACCAAGATACCATCTCTGGCTTCAGTACTTCCAACTGATCCAAACTCGAGAAAATCCACTCACACGAGTGCAACAAAGCTTACAATCCAAAGATAAACTCTGAACCTTGGAAAGATTTCCTTCAGAGATCAGTGAGATCCTTCATACCGAACTGCAAAACTAGTCAAGATGCCCAAAACTGCCCTAGCAGATTCACTTCAAACTTTAAACACTCAGACTCCAACCATTGGTAGTTGTGTTACACACACCACTACCCTATCCACCTTTATAACTTATATTGGAAAACCTGAACGGGTAACCCAATCAAATAGGATGAAATAAATATATATATATATATATATATATATATATATATATTCAAAATTACAAATAAGCTCTCTCAAAATGGACACCACTCCAGAGCATAGGTATTCGCTCAACCTAGTGCTCTGATACCACAATGCAACGACCCGCCTTTCATTCCATAGAAAGACGCATCATTAAGAAGAAAGAAAGGGATAGAAAAGAGAAAAGATAGAAAAGAAAGAAACAGACAATATCAGAATCTCACGGCGGAACGAATAAATTATATTATATCACATAAAACATTACATAGTATCATATACATCAGAGTTATACAGGTAATACAACACAAACTAGACAGTTATAAACATCTGTCTAGCAATTACAATTCAAATACATTGGAGAAAACATTTAATAGGAAATCCAGTGATATTATAATAGTGTCAAGGGTTTTCAAGTAAATAAGAAATAGCCGAAATTGTTACATCTATTAAATTCCAGCTACTAGCCACAAAAGTGGGTAATACAATCAAAACCGTAGGGTCTCGTAGGAAGAATGGGTTTCCATCAATGGCAGGGCTACTTGGGTACCGCCTGTCACAGTACGTGGCCTACATCACCGTACCGAGGAGCCACCCTAACTCTCCTGCAACACAAAGCCGGGACCATTCCTTACTGAACAGTCCCGAACAAGACTACCCTGCAGATTGGCCGTCGCCAACTACCACACAGCCGAAATATAAAGGGACCTCTAGACAGGGGTAAATCTTGCTCTCCAGTGGGGGCTACCCACGAAGCCTTGCTGCACCTCCCCTGTTTTAGCCAATCCCGGTTGATGAGGCTTAATGCTACGATTACCTTTATAGGACACATTAATCATAGAATGCTCATCGTCCACCTGACGATGTTCTGAAAGCATTCAATCCATACAAGTTCGTTCCGCATTCGAACAAAACCGAAGGCACTATCTCGTTGCACTCATTTTGGAATCACCCTCAGAGTCAACGACCATAGCCCTTGCACTCTAATTCACCATCTCAAACATATAAGTACTATTCCGTCAAACTCATTACGGAATCACCCACAGAGTTATACTGACGTATAGTTCTTACACCTCGAGTCTTCACTTACTCCACTTGGATTAACGACATAACGTTTAAATTGGAATCGATGTGGTTTTCGGATATCCAAATATGGAAACCTGATCCCGGTCTCACCGAAACCAAATGCCATTTTAATGTCCAAGTTGTACTTAAGGGTTTTAACCAATTAACTCATTTCATTATGGTCTATTTCACACAGATAGATAAACTACATATCGCAATAGATAAATAACATTCTCATCATAAATAGATAATCTGTATCATCATCACAAACAGATAATCATCACAACCAAATAATCCATCACAAACCATTATACTTTAACCATGCATCCATATCATATAGATACTACTCTTCTCATTACTGAGATCACATCCATCCAATCAATATCATTTATAAGCAAAGATTTAATAACCACCATCTATAATTAATTTAAAATGAATTAAATTAATTACTTCTATCTCTAATTAATTTAAAATAAATTAAATTAATTACACACCTATAAATCCTGCTTATATATCCATTAATTAATTAACCTAGTTAATTAATCACTTCCTAAGTATTCAACTTGATTAGACACCTTTGATTAATCATTCGCTAATTACAATAAGTAATTAGTCTTTAATTAATTTCACAAATTAATTAACCTTAATCATAAGTAATTAACATTCAATTACTTCATTAATTAAATATAATTAATTACATTTATCCTTAATTAATTACAATTAATTAATCACTTAATTATTAATTATTAATTATTACTTAATTAATCAATTCTTAATCACATCATTAATTCTATTATTAATGATCTCTAATTAATCTTTAAATTAACTACATTATTTACAAATTAATTACATTTAGTAATTAATCTAACATTTAAAATACAATTATTAATCACCTTGATTAATATTAAATCCAGTAATTAACTCTCCTTAAATTACTCAAAACAAATTAATTATCCCATAATTAATTATCTTCATTAATTGATCCCCTGATTAATTACAAAAGTAATTATCCAAATTACTCATCTTCACTAATTACATTCCAGTAATTATCAATTATTACTTCTCTAAGTAATCCTGCTCCATTAGTTACATTAAGTAATTACCCTCATTTAATCATCAAATGATTTACTTAAATTAATTAAAATAAATAAATTAACTTAAACAAATCACATTATCAAAATTAATTACAATAAGTAATTGATTCCTTAATTACTTTACCAAGTAAGTATACTTAACCATTAACAATTGACTATCTTCAATTAATTAATCTAATTAATTATCAAAATTAATCACATTAATTAATTACTTAATTATTCTAAGATAATTAACAATATTTTTTTTAATTATTTCCATATGAAATTTATCTTAGATTAATTATTATTAATTAATCACTAATTATAAAATAATCCAAAACATTAACTAAAATCAATTAAATAAGTAAATTCCTTAATTATCTTATATTATTTTAATCATTTCTAAAATAATTCATTTACTTACTAATGATTTCATTAACATTCAAAATGTATTTAAATAATACATTTCTAAAATTAAATTCAAATTTCATTTTAAAATTTAAAGATTTCAAAATGTTTAACCATTTAAACATTATCCAAATCATTTTTTAGATAAATTTATAATCCTTAAAATAAAAATAAATGTTAGAGAACATTCATTACTTAAATATATAAGAAAAGTTTAAAAACCAAATTACTTAATTTTATTAAAGCAACAAGTTTTAAAATGATTATTTAACTTTTCAAATTAAAGTTAAACACTTCATATCTTTAATTCCAATATTAAGAAAAGAAGTCTTCCAAGTTTAAACCTTTATTTGAAACAAACTTATTTTTAAATTTACTTTAAAACATTTTAAACTTGATAAATATTTGAATTTTACAAATCTGTTTAAATTCAAATCTGTATTCATAATAAACTTGAACCTATATTTAGACTTGATTTTTAAAACCTATTTAAATCATGCTTAAATTTAAAGTTCTCACTTTAAAAACTTTTGGATTCAAATTCAACTGAACATGGAATTTAAATCCTTGCTTAAAACTGCCTTAACTTTTAAAATCCATTCAATTTAAGATCCTTGCTTAAAACTGCATACAGACAGGTTTAATAACCTGTATCTAAACATACCCGAGATCTCCCTATATCTACTTCGAGTCCCCAACCTAGTTGCTTCGACACAAAAACATGAAAAACCGAGACCATTTTCGAGTCATCTCCCTGCACTAACCGCACAACTTCACCAGAATTTACATATGCATGGTGCACATGCACCGGTGCTCAGATCATCTCCAGCCACCCAAATTCACTTCACCAAGACGCCGACCGTCCTCCAACATGATCACGACCATCAGATTTTCCACTGCAGTTCGAATTCAAAATTCAGGTTGACCAATGCAACCTGAAACACAACTGCACCCTTACCAAAACCTGTCAACACCGAGGAAACCCACCTCCGACCATTATCGTCGATGCGACTTTGGCCATAGCTCCATCTACATTCCCTCTGTAACCTCCCAAAACCCTACCTCACTCAATGCGTCACAGAAAATCAAGAAGCTACGAAAACCCCAACCCCTCCAAACTAGGGCTAGAACCTGGAAAACCCTTATTGCCATTGCCACCACCCACTGAAAAAAAAACTGACAATTTTCCTTCACTCTCCCATCAATCCTCCATCTCCAGACAGATTCACAACATCCCACAATCACTAGGAAATTAGATAGACCCCAAAATTCCCAATTCTGTTCAAAACAGAAATACTAACTTCGTAGTAATTTTAAAAATGTGATATTTGTTTTAAAATTCTTGTTTTCAAACATGCATTCAAGATACAAAACTATTTTATTGATTTAAGATGTTCGGTATATGTTTCTATTTTCAATGATAACAGATTTTTGTAGTTTACAGAGGCAACAGATTTTTATTAAAACTAAATTATAATTTATAAATCTAAATCTATACCAAACAACACATTTTGTTCACAGGACAAATCCTAACAGAGAAACAATCAGGAGAAAATGAGTCTTATTTAAAGATTCTTAGTTTTTTTTTTAAAAAGCAGAAACAGGTACCTGACAACACTCATATGTATATTCATACATATACACCCAGATCATCATCACAATTCAATAATACAAGTTTGCTCATTACTATCAATTCACATGCATAGATAACATAAGCATTAGCATTGTGATGCTAATCACTTCTAAAAAAACAGAACAGTTCTGATTTATGTGAATTAGAACTTGAGTTCTAGAAATTTTGTTTAACTTTGATTTTAAAAAAAAAAGAAAACTGTTTTTAAGATAAAGAAGTTTACTCACATATTTTATTAAAGATGCAGAGAACAATTCCAGATGCTAATTTCAAATTTCCAGAAACTTGATTTGAAGCTGCATTTGAAAGTTGAATCTGCTGTAGTTGATTTTACTTGTTGAATGTAATTTTTGAACTTGCATGCTGACCCATCTTCATATGCTCAGATTTGAAGTTGAACTTGCAAATTGATGTTGAAGTTGCAGATTTAAACAGAATTTGGTTTGCAGATTCGGGTTTTTGCATTTGGTTTAGCAAATTTGGGTTTTGCAGACCTTAAATTGAATTTGGGTTGTAGATTTTGAACAAGAATTGGGTTTTCAGATTTGGATTTTGAATTTTACTTAAAATCTAATTTTCAGATTTTCTTTTGAAGATTAAGTGTTGAAAAAAATGCATTGTTAAATTTTCTTATTGATATATTTTTAAATAAAATGCTTTTAAAACAATGTCACTTGTTACATAATATGTAGAGTAATTACAAGTGTCCTCTTTTAAAAGTAAAATGTTTACACATGTTTATCTTAATATTAAAAGAAATTTCTTTAATTTATGAATGTGTTTTAAATCTATCTAAAACAATATCTAATTTAATTTAGCATGTTTTAAATGTTTATTTACATTTAGTCTTTAAATAAATACGTGTAAATTACTTCATAAAATTACACACAATTTAAATGTTTATTTGAATGTTTTCAAAATAATATTTTTAAAACTAATTTTCAAAAGAGAAAATTTTAAAAAGAAAAAGAATGATGAATTCATTTTATTCAAGAGTTTCAAATCAAATATTATACTTTAATGTAAATTAACTAAATCTATTTCAAAAGAAAAACAATTTTTAAAAGAAAACCAAAATAAACTTTTATTATAAAATGCAATTTAAACTATTATATTTTTATAAACAAAATAAATACTTTACTTTTATTTCTTTTGAAAATATGAGATAGACTTTTAAATTAACTTTTGAAAAGTTTTCAATACTAATCTCAATCAATTTAATCAATTCATAATTACACATCTATATAAAAAAATAAATTGGAAAATATTCTTTATTAAATTTAAATTTAAATTAAAATCAAAACTCCTATTTACAATGTATACACCTATATACATTATAAATAAAATATCTTTGAATCAGCTTAGAAAGATAATTTTGTTATTTAAATATTTTTAACATTTGAAAACAATAAGATTCTCAAATTAAATTATCATTATTATAAATTTTGAAAAGAATATCATTTATCAAACTAAATAATAATAAATTTTCAAAAGATAAATTCTGTTTGAATTAGATATTAAACCAATATTTCACATTTTAAAATAATTATTAATGAAATTATTAAATAAATATTGCCCAAATTTTTGGGACATCACAGATTCCATACAATGGCAGGGCTACCAGGGTACCGCCCGTCACAATATGTGGCCTGGATCACCGTACCGAGGATCACTCCTAATCCCCTGTAACACAAAGCCGGAACCATTCCTTACGAACAGTTCCGAACAAGTCAACCCCGCAGTTGGCGCGCGGTTCCAACTGCCCACAAAGCCGAAATAAAAAAGGACCACTAGACAGGGGAAAATCTCGTCCTACTTGGGCATGACCCACTTAACCTTGTTGCACCTCCCCTATTTTAGCCATTCCCGGTTAATGAGGCTTGAGGCTACGATTACCTTTATAGGACACATCACTTAGAATGCTCATCGTCCACCTGACGATGTTCTTAAAGCATTCAATCCATACAAGTTCGTTCCGGGTTCAAACGAAGCCGAAGGCATTATCTCGTTACACTCATTTTCGAATCACCCTCAGAGTTAACGACGATAACCCTTGCACTCTGAATCTTTATCTCGAATCTGAAAGTACTATCTCCGTCAAACTCACCTCGGAATCACCCTTAGAGTTATGCTGATGAATAGTCCTTACACCTCGAGTCTTCACTCTTGAGATTCACGACCTATCGTTAATTTGGATCAATGTGGTTTTCGGATATCTAGATGTGGAAACCTGATCCCGGTCTCATCGAAATCCAAAGCGTGTCTTTTAGGTCCAAGTTGTTTTCGAGTTTAAAACAATTCAATACAATTATCTATATGCACTCAGATAGATAATCCACAGATTCACAATAGATAATCATCATTATCATCACAACAGATAATCCATACTATCATTATCAAAAGATAATCCATATTATCATCATTATACAACCAATGCATCCATATCACTCAACATTACTAATCTCATATATGAGATTCCAACCATTCAAGGAAAACAATATCATCCATACATAGGCAATGACTATAATCACCATTTATAATTAATTTAAAATGAATTAAATTAATTACTTCTATATCTAATTAATTTAAAGTGAATTAAATTAATTGCTTATCTTTAATTAATTTAAAATGAATTAAATTAATTACTTCATCATTATAAATCTTACTTACTTAACCATTAATTGGTTACAAGTCAATTAATTAATTATCCTCTAATTAATCACCTAATTAATCACCCTTGATTAATTATCCTTTAATTACATTCAAGTAATTGTCCTTTAATTAATTTCACAAATTAATCATTCTTAATCAAATACAGTAATCAACCTTTTAAATACTTCATTAATTAATTAATTAATTAATTACATTAATCCTTAATTAATTACATTAATTAATTACTTTAATTACTTATCATTGATTAATTAATATTAATTAATTAATCCTTAATTACATAATTAATTATACTAATTAATGATCCCTAATTACATCTAAATTAATTAATTTATTTAAATTAATTACATTAAGTAATTAACCTTAATTAAACCACAATTATTAATCACTTTTGATTGATCACCTTCAGTAATTAACTACTCTTAATTACTTTACTAATTACTCCAAAATTAATTACATTTAATAATTAATTATATTTATTAATCATCCTTGATTTATCTCATTAGTAATTAATTATCCTTAATTAATTACATTACTTAATTATTTTCAAATGACTTAATTAATCAGTGCTTATATTAATTACACTAAGTAATTAATTATTAATTACTTTCACAAAGTAATTACCTTCATATTAATTGCACAAAGTAATTAATCTCAAAACTCTTTCATACTTCAATAATATACATTCAGTAATTACTCATCATAATTACTTCTCTAAGTAATTATTCTACATTGATTACTTATCAACTCATCCAATGATTATTCTAAATTAACTAAACTTGATTAATTAATTTAAACTAATCTAACTAATTAATTAATTTCAATGAGTAATTAATACCTTTAATTACCTTCATAAAGTAATCATACTTAACCAAATACCATAAATGATTATCTAAATTAATTAATCCAATCAATTATCAAAATTAATTATATTAATTAATTAATAAATAATCCTAAGTTAATGACCTTCATTAACTTATCATCAATTCTTTAATTACCTGTTAACTTTTCTGTTTCACAATTAAGCGACCTAAAGAGATAAGCGACCAAAGGAGTTAAAGTGTGAACGAGCTAACATGAACGAAGTTCTACAGCGACCTAACGTCATAGCGACCTAGCGACCTAAAGCGGCTCAGCAACTTAACGGGTTAGAAGGTCCAGCGATCTAACAACCTGAAGTATGAGCGAGTTAACATGGATGCAGCGACCTAGCGACCTAATGAACTAGACGACCTAGCGACCTAGTGACCAAATGAGATAAGCACTCGAGCGACCTAAGTATATAGCGACTTAACAACTCAGCAAGCTTCAAAGATCACCACTTAAATTAGATCGCCCGCGACCTAAGCGAGTCAAAAGTGGTCCTGCGCTACATGTTAAGTTGTTCACATTCCGTAGCTCGCCCAGGATGGCCTCACTACGCCGTAACTTCTTATGCCGCTTTCCCCCTAGGTCGCCCACGACCTACTAATCCGCTCAGAGACCAAGTGCAAGCAAGATGAGCCACAGCTCGCATCTCTATGACCTGCGACCTACCCTTAGGTCGCCTACGACCTACGACCTAAACCCTAGGTCGCCCACGACCTACGACCTAACTCCATAAAATTCCTATGAATGCAGTGCCTACACCATCGAAGAAGGGGTCTTTTGGGCTCATTTCTGGGACGCCTATACTCTGCTGATTTCTCGACTCACTCGACACTTCAAACATGAAAGACACTTCGACGAACTTCAAGA